>PISW01011376.1:0-41050 GCA_004023785.1 Mungos mungo
GAAATAAGTCAGGCAGAGAAGGACAGATACCATATGTTTGCACTCATAGGTCTAACAGGAAAACAGGAGAAACCTAATGGAGGACCAGGGGGAGGGGAAGAGGGAAAGAGAGTTGGGGAGAGAGAGGGACGCAAAACTTGAGAGACTATTGAATACTGAAAATGAACTGAGAGTTGGAGGGGAAGGGGGAGGGGGGGAAAGAGGTGGTGGTGATGGTGGAGGGCACTTATGGGGAAGAGCACTGGGTGTTGTATGGAAACCAATTTGACAATAAACTATTAAAAAAAATAAAACAAAGTTTGGGGCACCTGGGTGGCTCAGTCGGTTAAGCATCCGACTCTTGACTTCAGTTCAGGTCACGATCTCATGGTTTGTGAGTTCGAGCCCCACACTGGGCTCTGTGCTGGCAACACAAAGCCTGCTTGGAATTCTGTCTCCCTCTCCCCCTGTCTTTCCCTCTCTTGCTTGCTCTCTCTCAAATAAAAACAAACTTAAAAAAAAAAAAACAAAGTTTGAGGAATTCTGCTAAATAGAACTGAAACACAGATTTCACTTATGTATTAGTTTGTGGCTTTTCCCTAAAGCCCCACTAAATTTCGTTCAGAACAGGCTCACCTCCTTAGTAAAAGAAAACAGCAAGATGACAGCAAGCATGAGCAGCAAGATTGTGGAATCTGGAAAGCAGATTAATATGTTGTTACTGTCTTACGTGTGACTTAGCACATAGATTGCAGAAGGTGCCTGAGGCAGAGTAAACAATAGAAATGCCGATTTCTCCACCAGAATGCCAGAAGTGTTCAGGAAAGGGAGACAGCCAGCCTCTCTGAACCTAAGAGCGTATGATTACTTTGGTAAAACACCACTGAAAATGTTTAAGAGATGTTTACAGCCAGAACCTCTCCGCCACCTGTGCAGAAGGCTGGAGGGTGACTTTCTGGGGACATTTGCAGAGATGAGGTGGGGTGGGCAGTATGCCATAGCCATTTTTTAAAAAGTAAGAAGGAGGTAAACCTTAGAGGATACTGATGATAAGGTTCACAAGCTCCCAATCAGGAAACTGAAGGATGTTCCCTGGGGAACTTAGCATTTCATGAACAAAGACCAACAGATATGGAAAGTTCAGGGTCATCCTATGTTGAGAAAGTAAGCTTATCCTAAGAAAGCAGCTTTACCACATCACTCGGCTTTATCACCCTTAGAAGTGAAGCCCACCATTCATATCCCAGCCCTTTACACACACACACACACACACACACACACACACACACACACACACACACAGTTTCCAAACAGATTGTTAGTGCATTAGTCATATTACAAATGCACGGACAAGGATCCCCAAGAATTTGGGAATAACATGAAAACAGACATCACCTAACAAACAGGTAACAAACAGGTAACAAAAGAATATGGAAGAATCAGATCCAGTGCAGGGAGTAGATTAACGTCTTTCCAAAGACACACATGCAACATCTTCAGAAGTATATGACAAGATACCGTGTTGGTGAAATAAAAGCACTGCTGTATAAAAGACGTGTTCTGAGAAACAGACAGAGCTTTTACAAATTAAAAATACATTACCTGGAATAAAAAATTAAACAGGAGAGTTGTGGGAGAAATTTGATGAAATGTCTTGAATACCAGAACCAAATGACAAATAGAGAATTCAGGGGCCAACATATGGATACTGACGATAAACGAAGATGCTTAATATTTGACTAGATGGACTTCAAAAATAAGTAGAAAGGGGTAAATTTTCAAAGAAATAGTAAAAAGAGAATTTCAAAGAGCAACAGGACATGAGCTCCCAGACCAAATGACTCCCACAATGAAAAAGATCATGACCACATGCAAAATACATTTTCATGAAGCTTCATGAAGCTATGTTAAAAAGACGACCTTCAATGGTCAGGATAAAAAAAGTCAGAGTAATAAGCAATGATCAAGAATCAAAAAGGCCCTGGACTTTACACTAAACAGTAGAAAACAGTGAAATAATAGCTGAAACATTTTAAGGGAAAATTAGTTCTGCTAACCTTAAAAATAGAAACTGCGGTTATTTTGCCAGCAAAAGATAGGTTTACATGAGAATAAGAATTGCAATCCAGGGCCAAACCAACTTCTCTGGGAACAAAAGAGAGGCACCTTTTTTAAGGGGCAAAGGGGGGATTGGGGAAGGGCTGTTATAAACTAGAAGTTCATTGGAGGAAATGGGGAGTTCCAAGTATGGCGGCTTCTCATTGGCTGAACTGTTGCCCGGGGGATGTAGCCTCTGGGAGTAGTAGAGTGGTATCCACAGGATGCAAGGTCAAGTCCATGTGAGGTCAAGTCCCTCTCCTCTTGCTGGGTCTGCAGTGATGAAGGTGGTAGGTAGGGCTGACAGCACCCTGCAGAAGCCTCCAGGCTCCATTTTCCAGGAAACTTCCCATTACTAATTCTCTGTGTCCCAAACCAGAATTCTAAATTCAGCAAATTATCAACCAAGTGTGAGAGTAAAATAACATTCTTTACAACATGCAAGATCTCAATATTTGCTTCTACCCTCGTGCTCAGGAAGCCATGAAAAAGAAGACAGACACAATGAAGATTAAGAATCCATGTGATAGGGAATCAAGAAGAGCAGAGACGGAATGGGATCCCCCAGATTGGAACTGAAATGTCACATCCCTCTAGTCAGCTGAGGAGTAACTGGGAAAAACTGGACAAAGGCAGAGGGCTCATAAACAAGTGGCCCCATGAAAAGGAAAAGGCATGGAAATTAAGAGATGACTGAGAATACAGACCATAGAGAGAGGGAAATAAAAACATTTAGCCTTCTTGTTCAAGGATATGTATTTATACTATACAACATGGATCAGCTGTGAATGATATTCATGGAATCATTGTCATTGGAGCAGTAAATGACAACTAAAATAAGAATATAAACATATTTTGAGAAAGAGGAAAGAAGAAGTGTGTGAGAAAGAGGAAAGAGGAAATAAAGATGCAAACAGGTAAAGTTATTGAAAGTAGTGTGACGACTGATTTTACGTGTCAACTTGGAAGGACCACGTTGTCTAGGTATTTGGTCAAGCAGCATTCTGGATGTTTCTGTGGTGGTGGTTTTAGTGAAGGCTGACATTTAAATTGGTGGGCTTTCAGGAGAGAAGATTTCCTCTGTAATGTGGGTGGGCTTGTTGAAGATGTGAATAGGACAGAAGACTGACCAACCATGAGCAAGAGAAAAGTCAGCAGCATATGGCCTCAGCCTTGAACTGCAGTGTCAGCACTGCCCTGGGCCCCCAGCCTGCTGAGCACCCTCGTAGACTTGGGATTTGCCAGCCTCCTTAATCGTGAGCCCACTGCTGAAAATGAGGCTTCCTCTCCTCTCTACCTCACATACACATGTACATTAAACACACACATACACATGCAGTTGGTTCGGTTTTTCCGAAGATCGCAAATACAGGTAGCCTCTAGAGAAAAGCAAAGCAAAGAGAGGGATGGAGTAGAGAATCACTTCCGTGTGTGTGTGTGTGTGTGTGTGTGTGTGTGTGTGTGTGTGTGTTTGTATAGACACACACATATGTATATATATTTTAGTAATACTTGAATTTTTAACCTGTATGTACACTATTTCCAAAACATAAAACTGTTTTTAAAAGGGTAATTCCTAGGTGAATAGGTAGTGAATGTAAAACTTTCCAACCAGGATACAGCATATAAAACAGACCATCGAAAACCTGATTAAAAACTGAGAAACATGGGAAATAGGGAGAAACATCATAAAAGGAAAACCTAAAATAAGAAGAATAAGCTTCCTATATTAGTAATTACATAAATATCATGTGGACTAAAATTCATTGAGGAAAAAAAGGGCACCAAAAGGCAAATGGAGTTCTGATAAAAAGAAACCAAGAATGTGTAGCTGCCATCACTGGTACGGACTTAACAGCCAAGCTTCAAAATATATCAAGTGAACACTGGCAAAAATACAAGGAGAATCTGGCATTGTGAAGTCATTTAAGAGACATTAAACATTTGCAAAACACTGGTAAAGCGGCAAAACGTGAGGAAAATAAGAAAAGTTTTCAAAGAGTGAGAAAAACACTTAGACTCGATTTTAAATTATTTTAATATACCCACACATTTTCATGAAAATCTGACCATACTCTCTACCCCAAAAAGATCTCCGTGAGTTTCTACATGGCTGTACAGCTCTCACAAACCGGGCAGACATTTGAAAACACAGCCGCAAAGTTAGCCACCTGCTCCTTGCTAGCCCCTTCCCGCCACCATCCCTACATCTGCAAATATAAAAACAGACTTTAAGAGGCGCCTGGGTGGCTCAGTTGGTTAAGCGTCCAACTTTGGCTTAGGTCATGATCTCACGGTTCGTGGGTTCGAGCCCTGCGTCAGGCTCTGTGCTGACAGCTAGCTCAGAGCCTGGAGCCTGCTTTGGATTCTGTGCCTCCATCTCTCTCTGACCCTCCCCTGCTCATGCTGTCTCTCTCTGTCTCTCAAAAATAAGTAAACACTAAAATTTTTTTTTAAAAATCAGACTTTGAAAAACAAGTATGCAAGGGGAAATAAAAATGTTAAAAAATTATAAACTCATTGAAATCAAAAGATAAAAATGTAGACTTACAAAATAAGAGCAGTGTAGTAAGAGCAGTCTAGAGATAAATCCACTTCTTGGAAAAAACATAAAACTAAGTGTTGAATTCAAGAATGCAGAAAAAGAAAGTGAATACAAAGAAAAAATTTAAAAATAGCATTACATTTGTAATATATAAATTAGTGCAAAGATAAATAAAAATTAAATAATTAGATGGGACTCAGAGGTTTAAGTAAAAATAGCAATAAAAATGAGGTCTTGAAGATATTAACATTTTGTTAGTTACCGCCGAGAGCCGATGAGAGAAGGCCAACTGAAATAAAATCACAAATGAAATGAAGACAGAACCAGGGATGCAAATAAAACCATTAAAATTATAACAGCAGGAGACACTTTAGATTAATTTGAACACCCAGATCAAACGTACAATTTTAATAAAACTACTAACTTATAATAATGGCCTGAGAAAGATTAGAAAACCAACAGAGCAATAGTCAAGAGAAAGGAAAAGGACAGTGAAAATGTAGTTTTCATCCCTCCTCAAGATGACAAGACCAAAGCTTTAAGAGAAGGAAGATATGCACATTCTTTTAGGTTTTATAAAAATAGGAGAATCTCCCCAACTCAACTCATGAGGCCACTAGCCCCAGAAACTTTGTATCAAACCAGAATCATGCAGTTAAAAATACAAAATTAAACACTAATGTCACCTACAGATGGGAATAAATATTCTTTTTTTTTCCTTTTTCGCAAGGTGGTTCAGTTTTTTTTTAATAGTTTATTGTCAAATTAGTTTCCATATAACACCGCGTGCTTCTCCCCACAAGTGCCCACCACCATGACCATCACCCCCTCCCCCCCTCCCTTCTCAGTCCATGTTTCGTCTCCAGTATTCAGTAGTCTCCCTTGATCCGTGTCCCTCACTCATCCCCGCTCTCTTTCCCCCTTCCCCTCCCCATGGTCCCCAGATGGGAATAAATATTCTAAATGAAATTTAAAAAAAAAATCCATGATTTAGCTATTGTTGAAAGTGTTGCTATGAACATTGGGGTACATATGCTCCTAAGCATCAGCACTTCTGTATCCCTTGGGTAGAAATAGCCAAATCATGGAAAGAGCCTAAATGTCCCTCAACTGGATCAAGATGTGGTTTATCTACACAGTGGAATACTACATGGCAATGAGAAGGAATGAAATCTGGCCATTCATAGCAACATGAATGGAACTCAAGGGTGTCATGCTAAGTGAAATAAGTCAGGCAGAGAAGGACAGAAACCATATGTTTGCACTCAAAGGTCTAACAGGAGAAACCTAACAATGGACCATGGGAAGGGGAAGGGGGGGAAAGAGAAAGTTAGGGAGAGGGAAGGAGGTAAATCATGAGAGACTCTTGAATACTGAGAACTGAGGGCTGAAGAAGGAGTGGGAAAGGGGAAGGGGGATGATGGTCATGAAGGAGGGCACTTGTGGGGAAAAGCACTGGGTTTATATGGAAACCAACTTGGCAATAAACTATTAATTTAAAAAAATAAAAAATAAATAAAATAATAATAAAATAAAAGTAAAAATAAAAAGAATCCATAGTTTAAAAGAAAACACAAAAACAAAAACAGCAGCATGTCCGCTGGGTTTAAACAAGGAATGCTAGGATGATTCCACATCAAAAGAATCAAAATTCATGATTTCAAACGATGAGAAACATAAAACACCAGATATAAATCCAACATCTAGTTGATCAGAAGCATTCTTATCAGGCTGAGACTAAAAAAAATTTCCTTTACTTGTGCGCATCTATCAGAAGTCCGCAAACATCATTTCATGACTGTTTTTGAGCATTCTAACTAAAGTCAGAAAAACCCAGAACTATATACATACCAGCAAATATAGAAGATGATACAGATAGGTTTTGTTTGCAACTCTCGTCTCCTCCTGACTTAAAATACAACTGCATAAAGCAATCATTATAAAAATGTATAGATGGACTTGTACAACGATGTACAAAGAAGTAATGTGCATAAAAAGAACAGCAAGAAGGGAGGGGATAGTCTACATTGGAGCAAAGTGTTTGCTTCTGTGCAAATTGAATTGGCATTAATAAGAGTTAGAATTTTTTAAGGTAAAAATTTGTAATCGTCCTCAGGGCAACCACTAAGAAATCAACTCAAAAAAAATCTGGGAGAGAAAAACCAGGGGAATTAAAATGGTACACTAGAAAATATCTATCTGACAGAAAAGAAGGCAGCAATAGAGGACCAGAGGAAAGAAAAACACACGACAGAGAGAAAACCAACAGTGAATGGTTGAATGAGTAGCTCCTACATGGTCAGTAACTATGATAAATAGTATAGTAACTCTACTCTACTCTACTATATTAATATCAGACAAAATTAACTTTAAGACCAAAATTGTTATAAGAGAAAAGTAGGACATTTTATAAAATAAAGTGATAAAAGTTCAATGCATCAGGAAGGAATAACAGTCATCAACTGTACATTTTCCTACCAGAACCCCAAATAAATGAAGAAAACACTGACAGATGTGAAGGGAAAAATAGACAATTCAATAATAATAGTCGGAGCCTTTAATACTTCAACACTCTGTATTCAGTAATGGATAAAACAACCAGGCATAAGATCAACATGGAAGTAGACATGAACAACACTATGAGACAGCTATAACAGCATCCATAGAACATTCCACTCAAACTATCAACATACATTCTTGCTCAGTCCACAAGGAACATTCTTCAGGATAGACCATATGTTGTAGACCATTATGAAGGCTCAATAAATTTAAGGGTAGTGAAATCAAACAAAGTATGTTTCCTGGTAGCAGTGGAATTAGAAGTCACTAACAGAGGCAAATTTGGGAAATTCACAAATATGTGGATATTAACACACTTCTAAATAATTACCAATGTGTCAAAAAAGAAATAAAGCAAGCACGCAAAAAAAGATGAATAAAAATGAAAACACATCCCCAAACCTATGGAGTATAGCAAAGGCAGTGCTTAGAAATTTATAGATGTAAATGTGTATATTTAAAAAAAAGTTCTCAAGTCATTAACCCAAGAATCATCTTAAAAACCTACAAAAAGGGGCTCGTATCCAAAATCTATAAGGAACTCACCAAACTCTACACCTGAAAAATAAATAATCCAGTGAAGAAATGGGTAGAACACATGAATAGACACTTCTCCAAAGAGGACATCCAGATTGCCAACAGACAGATGAAAACCACACTGAGATACCACCTCACATTGGTCAGAGTGACTAAAATGAACAAATCAGGAGATTATAGATGCTGGCAAGGATGTGGAAAAACAGGCACCCTCCTACACTGTTGGTGAGAATGTAAACTGGTGTAGCCTCTCTGGAAAACAGTGTGGAGGTTCCTCAGAAAACTATCAGTAGAACTCCCCTATGACCCAGCAATTGCACTGCTAGGGATTTACCCAAGGGATACAGAAGTGCTAATGCATAGGAGCACATGTACCCCAATGTTCATAGCGGCACTTTCAACAATAGTCAAATCATGGAAGGAGCCTAAATGAAGAATGGATCAAGAAGATGTGGTTTATCTACACAATGGAATACTACATGGCAATGAGAAAGAATGAAATCTGGCCATTCGTAGCAATGTGGATGGACCTTGAGGGTGTCATGCTAAGTGAAATAAGTCAGGCAGAGAAGGACAGAAACCATATGTTTTCACTCATAAGTTTAACAGGAGAAACTTAGCAGAGGACCATGGAGGAGGGGAAGGGGGAAAAATATTTGGGGGGAGAGAGGGAGGTAAACTATTAGAGACTCTTGAATACTGAAAACAAACTGAGGGCTGTTGGGGGAGTGGGAGAGGGGAAGGGGGTGATGGGCATGGAGGAGGGCACTTGTTGGGACGAACATTGGGTGTTACATGGAAACCAACTTGACAATAAACTCTAAAATAAAACAAAATAAAGTGACAAAATGATTACAAAAAAAAAAAAAAACAACCTAGAAAAAGAAGAGGAAACTAAATCCAAAACAAGCAGAAGGGAAAAAATTAAAAGACTGGAGGGAAAATAAATAATATAGATAACAGAATTTTAAAAATTAACAAAACCAAAAATCGGTTCTTTAAAATGATCAACAAGTTGATAAACTTTTAGCTACACAGACCAAAAGATGACACAAGTTGCTAAAATCAAGAATTAAAGAGAAGATATTACTACCGACCTTCCAGAAATAAAAATCATAAAGGAAGACCATGAACAACAGTGTGCCAACAAATTAAGTGACTCAGATGAAATGGACAGATTCCCAGAAGGTCACAAAATTGACTTAAGAAGGAATAGAAAACCTGGAGAGATTTACAAGAAGCAGAGATTGCATCAGTAATAAACAGAGTAGCCCAGAACCACATGGCTTTGCTGATGAAGTCTATAGAACATTAAAGAATTAATATCAATCCTTTACAAACCCTTCCACAACATATAAGAAGAGGAAATGATTTCCAACTCATTCTATGAGGCCAGTATACGACCTTGATACCAAAACCAGACAATGGCATCCCAAGAAAACAAGAGTAAACACCACAGACCGATATTCCTGATGAATACAGATACAAAAATCTTCTACAAAATAGAATCCATCCACAATGCCATTTTGAGGCATATATCCAAAAGAAATGAAAAAGTGTCTATACAAAAACTTGTAGATTCTTGTGCATAGTAGCATTATCTTTATAAAAATTAAAAAGTAGGAACAGCTCAAATTTCCATTAACTGGTGAATGGATACATAAAGATGGTGTATCAATATATTAGAATATTATGCAGCCATAAAAAGGAATGAACTATTGATAACACGTTACAACATAGGTAAACTAATCACTTAGGTGGAAGAAGCTAATCACGTTGTGTGACCCCATTTATCTAAGATGTGCAGAATAGATAGAAAGTCAATCAGTGTTTGTGAGTGGCTAAGGGTAGGGGAGAAACGAAGAAGTGGCTGCTAATGGCTACAGAGGGTCTTTGGGGGTGATGAAAATGGCTGAAATTAGATAGTGCTGATAGGTGCACAACTTTTATTTTAGTAAAAACCAGTTAGTTGCATACTTTAAAGGGGTGAATTTTACATTCTGAATCCCATCCCAGGAAAGCTGTTGTATATTTTTGTTATGTTTTTGTAAGGTGCTCAGACGATTTTGTTATTACGGTAAATGGATATTTTTATATGAGATCCTTCTGGAGAATATTATGGCCCTTTACTGGAGAACATAAAGGAAGCATTGTGTAAATGGGGCCATCTTCACTGATGGGAAGATTCAAGAATGCAAAGATGTCAGTTCTTCCCAGATCAATCTACAAATTCAATGCAATCCCAATAAAACTCCCAGTAAGATGCCGCATGCCTACTGACAAACTAATTCTAAAATTAGTTCAGAAGTAGAAGTTCATTCCTTTATTTAACAAATATTTATTGAGTGCTTATACTATGTCACTTTTATGAAAGCTGCTGGGTGCAGCCATCAACATGATAAACAGCCTCACTGCTTTCATGGGGCTTATATTTAGTAATGTGCAGAAATAGACAAGGCTATTTCAGAAAAAATTACAATGGGTTTTTTACTTGATCTAGCAGATATCAAGATACCTCATAAATCTACATTAATTAAGACAGCATAAAATTGGCACAAAATAGCAAAAATAGATCCATAGAACAGAACAGAATCCCAAAACAGACACGGACACATATACCAGTTTGGCACATGACAGAGAAAGGACCATGGTCGAATAGACATGAAACGTGCAAACATGAAGCTCTCTTTCATTGGATTTTTTTAAAACTGCACTCCCTGGCTCTGAACTCCAGCATGCTTAGAGCCAACTACTACAAAAATATCCGTCCAGTTGTGTCTCTTCCAGTGTGGTGCTAGCAGTCCAAAGAAAGGGTGTTGAGCTTCAGCTCGTGCTAGGAAGAACAACAGACTCTCCTAAGCTGGTTGGGATCAGGAATGAGAGAAAATCAACGGGAAAGTAAGTTTACGAAAGCCAGGCTTTCACCCACATACTGAGCACTAAGGGGTCATGAGCCCCCTGACCTCAACCCTACATCTCTTTTCTCCCCTCTCCTGCACAGGTATGCTCTCTGATGCCCCTTCCAATGGACCAAAGAAATGTGCAAAGAGAAGAGGACCTGGGACCTCATCGGGTCCTTTGCTAACCATCCCCCGAAAGTAATGCTTCCTCATGCCCACTTCTGGTTCCGACCTTGACTCTAAAACCAGCCTGGTCAGTGAGGGGACAGGAAACAGGAGCTACGTGGATGAGGGCTGTGCATGAGCTCGGGTGTGTTCAGAGTGCTCAGGGCTTCCCTTTGAGAGGTTCTGCCAGGTCAAAGCTATTTTCATGGTAAAACAGATGTGCTTCACCTTTTTCACCCATTCTCTGCCGAGAGAAGTTTTTCAGAGGCTACACAATATGTGCTCTGGCGTTAGGCCACCCACTGGAGAATCCAGGTCTCTTCGATTAAACCAACCACTGAAAACCTTTGCAAAAACGTAAGCAAGCATTACTCTTTGTTTGGGTTATAGTTATTTTTCATAACAGTATGACTTGTGTTATCATTTGGATTGTTAGTTTTAAGTGATTAAAATATATTTTGGGAATTTTTTGGTTTTAATTTCTACTGTGGTAAGACAATACAAACAAACACTCTTGGGTCTTCTATCATTTTTATAAAGTTTAAAGGGTTCTTTGGTCACGAAGTGTGGGATGGCCCCAGCCTTCTTGGAACCAGCTTCATGGCACCCACATGTAACACGGCCCTCAATAACCACCACTTGGGTAAATGAGTGAAGAAAGAATCGATATACCAGGTTTTGAAGGACAGAGTACTGTTTGAATTAGACAACAGGCATACAATTTCAGACACAGTGCTTGCTACACAGTAAATATTTAATATATCCACGTCTTCTTCTTTGACGCCGAAATAGAAGCACCAGGCTGGAAACTGAGAGTTGAACATCATGGCTCCTGTAAGTGTGGGAGGATGCCCAAGATACTGGCAGGGTAACCGTGGCCTCCACCCCACTGCATGTCAATTCCTGTCTCCAGCTCTTGGCAGAACTAGGGACAGATCTGGTTCTCAGGACCCACAGAGGCTGGCTCAGCCTAGAAATCCCTGGGCTATTACCACACTTACTGTAACCCCCAAACTTGTACGTCTTAAACATCCTCTTGACAAGCCCTGAGTTAGGGATGTAAGAGGTACTCTGGCTGATAAGGGCAGTCTGGGAAATGAGGCTTTCAGACAACCCAGGACTGAACAAAGATTGTGGGTGAGGACTCTGGCACCTGTTTGTTTCCAGGCTCCTTGTCTGTTCCTCGATCAGACCTGTGGTGTGGGATTCTGCCGGTGTCCAGTGTGTGACGCTGCTACAGCTAAGGGGGTCCATCCACAGACTAGACATCTGGATTCAGGATAATTTCTGGGACTGAGCAGTAAAACCATGATGGCCCGTTCCGAAATAAGTATCCAGAGAAGAGGCTGCTCTTTTGTCTCAAGTGCACAAAGCTTCCTACAGACCAGTCACAGTCCTACCCACACTATTCCCTGAAGGTCCTAATTTTGCAGTGAAGTTCCTGCATCTTGTAAATAGATTCATTGAAAGGAACAAGAAACAAAAAAAGAGAAGTAGATTCAAATCCTGAATCTTCAGCTATCTAATTCTGTGTGCTTGGACAAATCGATGCCAACTATATGTGCCTCGGTTTCTTTATTTATGAAACAGGGGTGATCATTGCTGACCTGCCTACCTTACAGATCACATGAAATCCTGCAGATGGAAATTCCTTATAAACTTTGAGGTGTGCACAAAGGTAAACAACTATATCATTGGTGTGATACTAAGTCCCGGTGTTTACACCCCATTGTCCTGGGAGAGGGCAGGACGCAGCACATGGGGGAACAGCATCTAGCAGGGCTCTGCATGGGCTCCCTGGGGTCAGGTGGGGGTGAAAGAGACCAGCTGGAGAGAGAGTAGTGCACTTGCACCAAGGTCTGTAAACAAATGAAAATGTGAGAGGAGACTGTATAAGGCACAACTAGATTGACCAACCCCATCTCTTCTGGAAGCTCTCTGGCCTCAAAGCAGAATAAAATTTCTGGAGCTTTTTCCAAGGTGTCCAACATGAATCTTCCTTTTTTGTGTGTTCTTTGGCAGATGTGAGAACTGGCCAGAATCCCGGGGCCTGTTACCTCCGTTCATGGGAATATGACACAGTGTGACAAGAGATGTCTCCTGAGAGGACACTGCAGGAACAGACCCCGTCGGAGGCTCTGTGGAGCTGTGGAGAATCACAGTCTTCCTGACAGTCAACACTCAGAGGAATGAGGACGTGAAGAGAAACTATCACAATCTTGCTGCCTGAGAATTGAGTAGTATTTCCACCACGGCTCTGCACAGGGCATTTTTGACCTCCTTGTTCCTCAGGCTGTAATGACAGAGTTCAGCAGGGGAGTGAGGACACTGTAGGTCACAGAGATGAGTCTGTCCTGTCCCAGGGAGCACTGGGACATGGGCTTGAGGTAGGCAATGGAAGCACAGCCATTGTGGACAATGACCACCATGAGGTGGGAGGCGCACATGGGAAAGGCTTTCTTTGGCCCTGGGTGGAGGGGATCTTGAGGATGGTGGAGATGATGAGGACCAGGCCCATGGACAGAACAAGGACACAGATGCTGACGACAAAGGTGATGATCTCATTGACAGTAGTATCTACGCACGCCAGCTTCAGCAGGAGCCTCACATCACAGAAGAAATGATAGATGACAAAGTCATCACAGAAGAGCAGGCCAAACACAGACATTACCTGGACAAGGCCATGCCCAGGCCAATTCTTAGAAACGCAGACATCCACTGGTGCAGGCCTCTTCCCTAGGACGACTGTGGTGGTGAATTTTGTGTGTCAGCTCAACTGGGCTAAGAGATGTCCAGATAGCTTGCAAAACATTAATTCTGGGCATGCCTGTGAAGGTGTCTTTAGAATATATTAGCATTTGAATCAGTAGACCAAGTGAAGAAGATCACCCTTACCCAATGTAGGCAGGGATCATCCCATCTGCTGGGGGTTTGAATAGAGCAAATGGCAGAGGAGGGTAAATTCTCTGTCTGGGAATGAGCTGAGACATCCGTCTTCTCCTGCCTTCACACATCAGTGCTCTTGGTCTCTCGCTTTCTGACTCAGACTGGGATTTACACCACCAGCTTTCCCAGTTCTACACAGCTTTCAGATGTGAGATCATGGGACTTCTTGGCCTCCATGAGCACATGAGGCAATTCCCATAGTAAATCTCCTACACATATCAATCAAACCTATTGAGTTCTGGTTCTCTGGAGAACTTTGATGAATACAATGACCTAACACCACAGGGGTTACCGATGGCTGCACGGTGATTAGGCCGTATGGTCGGGAGCAGGAGCAGGAAAACCACTGTTAGCTGCACAAGTGAGGCAGAAGAGGAGTGGGCAGCATAGTTTTGAATGGCAACGGGCCGGTGAGAACTCAGGGGGCCAGACAGGATGCAAGGAATGATGGCCACAGCGTAGCCATTCTCAGAGATAGAGAGCATGCTCAGGAAGAAGTATATATCCCACATACAGATGGCCAGCCAACTGCTGATGGAGGGAATATGGAGGTGATGGTCCAGATAAATAACAGGCATGATAAGGACATTGTCAGAGAGTCACAGCAGGTGCAAAGTTAGAAGGACAAAAAGAAAAAGAGGCCAAAACTGTGCTACTTCCCAAAGCTGGAGGGATCTTTGAGGAAGAGCTTTGCTGCAAGCAAGAGTTCGGCCTCAGTGCTGAGAAAGGTCTGGATCTGTATGAATTGGACAAAGGGAAGGGAGGGTGAGATTCTCGTTGTATAACAGGTTACTCAGTGCTCTGAGCTGCAGGCTTGAGTGACACCGAAGCCAGTGTTCTTCCCCTGGCTAGGAACTCAGCACTCTTAAGAATAAATCAAGAAGTCTCTCATGATTTGCTTGATTTAGAGCAAGGATGACAGGAAGGAAAAGTTTCAACATAAATGAACAGCAGAATTATGAAAACAACTACCCATCTTGACCATTAAAAAGGTGGGTCCGGGTCAAAGACATGGTGGGTGTTGAGTGACCATGGCACGTCAGTTCTCTGTGTGCTGTCTGGGATTGTTCCAGTCTCTCTGTCAACATGCATTGCCAGCACAAAGTGCCCTGGGAATGTCCCGGAACAGGTGTTCTCCCCATATATTGAGTCCTGAGCTTTCCTGTTCCTAGCCCTGCTCCTTCATGTACACAAGATGACTAGTACAAAACCAGGCTGTGGGAGGGCCATTCAGGCTACAATACTCATCATGTTTCCGGAAATGGAGGCCAATGCTCTTTTGAACTAAGTTCTGTCATGTTTCTTTCTTGCTGTAGACTCTGTCCTCTCTAGAGAGAAAAGCAGTATCTGGTGTTAATAAATGATGTTGACTTTTTCCAAATCTCTTTGTGATATGACATTTCTCAATGTAAAGAAAGATATAAATAGAGGTGGGTTATTTTTCAAGGATTTTTTTCTACCCCTAAACGTGTACTTCGTAACAGTGGCTAATAATGTCATCACTATGCCTGTAATTTTTAGTGACTATCACTTCCATGCCTCTCCTATATTTCTTAATGTCCTTTTTTTTTCAATGTACTGCATGGACATGATCCTCCTTTGGATTTCAAATATTGTAGAAGCAAGAATCAACCCATTTCCCTGCATAAGTATGGGACACAGGTCATCATCTTTGCTTTTCTGTCATCAACCCATGGCAGTAATGCAGTATTACTTTGATATAGGCAAAGCTCTTACTTAATTCAAGATATAGAAGGTCTATGTCCTGCGGGCACCCTCAGTGTGTACCACAGGATTGCTTTTATCACTAGGTTCAGGTCAGGGGCAGAAGTAAAAAATAAAATAAAATAAAATAAAATAAAATAAAATAAAATAAGACAAAACTTGCCTATAGAGTAACAAAGATAAACATTTCACCTGTCTTCTCCTCAGCACTCATGCCAGCAAGAAGATAGCAGAGGGAAATGTTTAGTGTTGACAGAAAACAATGACCATACTAGAATTCTGTACCCTGCAAATTAACCCTTCAAAAGTGAAAGAGAAATAAAGACTTTCTCAGACAAAAACTGAGGAATTTTGTTGCCAGTACTAGTCTTTCAAAAAATGTTAAAATAAATTCTGTAGGAAGAAGGAAAATAATATAAAGTCAGAAAGCACGAGGCCCAAATGGGTTCACTGGTAAATTCCATCTAACAGTTTAGGAATAAATTATACCAATTCTTTACCATTTCTGTTAGAGAATAGACATCATGGTACTACTACAAAAACAGACACTCAGGTCAATGGAACAGAATAGAGAACCCAGAAATGGGCCCACAAACATATGACCAACTATTCTTTGACAAAGCAGGAAAGAATACCCAATGGAATAAAGCAAATGGGGCTGGGAAAACTGGACAGTGACATGTAGAGAAATGAATCTGGACCACTTTCTTACACCATACATAAAAATAAACTCAGAATGGATAAAAGACCTAAATGTAAGACAGGAAGCCATCAAAATCCTCAGGAGAAAGCAGGCAAAAACCTCTTTGACCTCAGCTGCACCAACTTCTTACTTAACACGTCTCTGGAGGCAAGGGAAACAAAAGCAAACATGACCTATTGGGACCTCATCAAGATAAAAAGCTTCTGCATGGCAAAGGAAATAATCAGCAAAACTAAAAGGCAACCGATGGGATGGGAGAAGGTACTTACAAATGACATATCAGATAAAGGGTTAGTATCCAAAGTCTATAAAGAACATATCAAACTCAACACCCAAAAAACAAATAATCCAGTAGAAAAAAATGGGCAAAAGACATGAATAGACACTTTTCAGAAGAAGACATCCAGATGGCTAACACTCACATGAAAAAATGTTCAGCATTACTCATCCTCAGGGAAATAAAATCAAAACCGTAATGAGATACCACCTCACACCTGCCAGAATGGATAAAATTAACTACTCAGGCAACAACAGGTGTTGGCAAGGATGCAGAGAAAGGAGAACTCTTGCACTGCTGGTGGGAATGCAAACTGATGCAGCTACTCTGGAAAACAGTATGGAAATTCCTCAAAAAATAAAAATAGAACTACCCTATGACCCTGGAATTACACTACTAGGTATTTATCCAAAGAATACAGGTGTGCTGTTTCAATGGGACATATGCACCCCAATATTTATAACAGCACTATCGGCAATAGTCAAAGTATGGACAGAGCCCAAATGTCCATCAACAGATGAATGGATAAAGAAGATCTGTTGTGTGTGTGTGTGTATATATATATACACACACAAACCATGGAGTGTTACTCATCAATCAAAAAGAATGAAACCTTGTCATTTGCAACTATGTGGATAGAACTAGAGGGTATTATGCAAAGTGAAATTAGGCAGTCAGAGAAAGACAAATCCATATGACTTCACTCATACGTGGAACTTAAGATACAAAACAGATGAACATAGGGGAAGGGAAGCAAAAATAATAGAAAAACAGGGAGGGAACAAAACGTAAGAGACTCTTAAATATAGAGAACAAATTGAGGGTTGCTGGAAGGGTTGAGGGGGGATAGGCTAAATAGGCAAGGGGCATTAAGAAAGACACTCTTTGGGGTGAGTACTGGGGGTTATGCATCGGGGATGAATCACTGGAGTCTATTCCTGAAATCATTGCACTATATGCTAACTAACTTGGATGTAAATTAAAAAATAAAAAATAATTTAAAAATATTAAAAAATAAAAATAAATAAATTCTTATAGAAATAAAACAAAAACTATTTGAGGAAAACTACAAGAACTCTGATGAATGAAAATAAGGAAGAAATGCAGAGATATTACACATTCACAGACAAGAAGACTCACAATGTCAGTTCTTCCCAGTTGGATCTATGCATCCCAGTCAAAACCCCAGAAAGGTCTTTTGTGGATATCAACAAACTTACTCGAATTTTAACTGGAGAGGCAAAAGATCCACAATATCTAAAGAGAATGAAGTTGAAGAAATGACATTACCCAACTTCAAGACAGTATGGCATTGGCAAAAGAATAGTCAAATCAGTGGTACAGAACGAAGGCCCAGAAATGGACCCACATCTAGTCAACTGGTTGTTGATGAAGGAGCAAAGGCAATACAAGACCACAAAGTCAGTCATTTCAACAAGTGATGTTGGAACTTGAAATCCATAGGCAAAAAATGAATCTAGACACAGACCTAACACCTTTCAAAAAATAGACTCAAAATGGATCACAGAACTAAATGAAAATTGCAAAAACTCTAAAATTAAAAGATAACAGAGGAGAAAATCTCAATGACCTTGGGTGTGGTGAGGACTCTTTAGACACAATAGCAAGGGCATCATTCATGAGAGATAAAAACCTCTGCTCTGACATGGCAAGAGAAGGAAAAGACAAGCCACCAATTGGGAGAAAATATTTGCCCAAGACGTGTCTGATAAATCCACAATATGCAAACAAGTTTCAAACGCAACCATGAGAAAATCTGATTTTTTAAACGGGCCTAACTGTGGGTTTCCTTGCATATGATGAGTCACTTAGCTCTGCTGATTTCATGAGTTTTGTCTTTATCTTGCAATAGTTTGTGATGTCTCTACACATGGCTGTCTTTGTGTTTATCTTTGGCAGTGGGGGTTGGGGACTAGTCTCTTGGATGCACAGATTAATGTTTTCATCACTGTCTCAAAGGGAAATTGGCTACGGAACCCACAGTGGAAACTGAGGAAGGAAGATACAATCAAATGTCTTTTCTTTGGAAAGGCAGTGCATGTTGGATTTCCAACTTTATCTCTGACTCTTTTCTGTGCCTTCTCTCCTGAACAGCACTCTTTCCAGATGGGGTCCAGACCACTGGATTGATCGAGTAGTCAGGGTAGCTCTACCCACCTCCATCATGCTGACCCAAACTGGTACAGCTAGAATCTGCCCTCCCCCTCAAAGAGAGACTCAGTTTTCTGAAAATGATGAGTTTAATATAAGGGCATTACGGTTTACTTGTGTTTTGCTTCCCAACTGTTCTAGAATTCATGACACTGAATCACATGCACAAACATAAACAATACCCCTCCTCTACCCCTTTCTTCCACAAACAACCCAGCTTCTTTTTAAGAAATTTAGAGTATTCTATTTCTTTTTACCTCATCTTATCACAGATGCTCTTTCTCTGTTGTTTGCCCCTTCTCTGCTGCTCCATATTGAAATGACAAAGGACTCAGATCTAGATTTTTTACATGCTTTCCTGACATGCTTCTATTGAGTACCTAGTTTCTTCCATTCATCCTTCCTTCCAATTTTTTGTTGAATAGATAATACACAGTGCTGGAGTGAAACAGAATTGAAGCAGGTTCCAGTTAACTATTAGTCTCCCTTCAACTTCCTTCCTGTGTCTTTCAGAATGCTAACCCTCTGAGGTGCCTGGGTGGCTCAGTCGGTTAAGCATCCAACTCCTGGTTTTGGCTCAGGTCATGATCTTACAGTTCATGAGTTTGAGCCCCACATCAAGCTCCATGCTGACAGTGTGGAGCCTGCATGGGATTCTCTCCCTCCCTCCCTCTCTCTCTTCCCTTTCCCTGCTTGTTGGTCTCTCTCTCTCAAAAAACAAATTAAAAAAAAAAGAATGCCAACTCTCTGAAAATATTACTAAAATAACTGTTGATAAACAAAGCTGAGTTTATTTCAATCTCGATAAGGGAAAGTATCTCCTTGAGGAGTAGAAGCGGTATCTGCTACTCGGGAGTGAAAAGTGAGGCTATTTGTGATGTTTTGAGGACATGGTGTATGATAAGTTTTTCAACTCAGGGGCTTAGTTAGGACTGGGTGAGTATCACGATATAATAGTTTAGGATTTGTGGACTCATGGATGTCTAGGACAAAGACTTGAGGGTTTCAAGTGCCTTAGAAGACTAACAGTCATTTGGTGGTATTTATTAAGAAGTTGAACAGTTTCATGGTCATGGACATGAGTTCTTTTGTGAAGGTTCCAAGAACAACAATAAAGTTATACACAACTTTTGTCTTCCTGGGCAAAGAATTTTTTTGGAATAGCAATGCCATGCTGATGAAGACAGTGGAATAAGAAAGTTGTATTACTGAAAACAACTGAATAGTACAGTCGTGTTAATGTAGTCAGTAAACACGCTCCCTCTTTACTCTCCCCACACCCTGTATTCCTTCCAGGAAATACATAGTTTATAAAAATACAGATATCCCTTCAAATGCAGGCTGATATACAGCATACGTGTGCTCACATATAAATTAATACTATCCCCACTGAATGTAACAATATCTTGGATGTCCTTCCACAGAGTACTCAAAGACTTCCCTGAATTTTTTTAATAGCAGCATAATTTTCCACTTTATATATGGGGCGTTATTAATGCAGCTTAATGCTGACAGATGTTTTTTCCCCCAGCCATTGCCATTACAAACAATTCCATAATAGAAAACTGTGAACATGTCATTTCATACACAAGTGAACACAAGGAAGTGAGATGCAAAGTCAAAGGCTGTCAGCCTACTAAACTTTGATAGACTGCCACATTTCTCTCTAAAATTTCTTACCTAGTGATCTCTCCCAAAGAAGGCATCAAAATGCAATTTCCCATCATTAGGTCTCAAAAAGGAAATAAGAGTAAAATGAGAGGCAATGGGGCTCAGCGATTAAAGGTGTGCATCCAGAACCACACTGCCCAGGACGGAATCCCATTTCCTTCCAGCGATGTCACCACCAAGTGAGTCACTTCTGTCTCCATTTCTCTCTGAAGTGAGTTTAAGGATAGCACGCTCTTCACAGAGTTGTGAGGATCAAAGTAATTAACGGATGCAAAGGGGTTAGAAAAGTATCTGGCACCTAGTAAACACTATCTAAGTAAACTAAGAACCTGTAAGGTTTGAGGCTTCCCACCAGCAGAGACACTGAACACTCAGCGCCTTCCGGTGATCTCAGAGCAGGAACTGAAAAGTTATGATAAAAGGCAATACTCCCAGGAAGCTTGTGTGAATACAATCAACTCTATAGCTTCCTGGGTATAGCTATGCATTCAACCCCTGTCTTTCTCTGTGAGATTAGCAATAAAATTCCCAAATGATCTTAAGGGTAGATGAATCTGGGGGAAAAAAAAGGTATTTATTTGTTGTTCAAACATTTCCTATTCCCCTACCATGAGAGAGGATCTATTGATGGAGTGGCTAGTACATACTAGCTTCTCAATAAATACTTATTGAATGAATAATGAATTAAAAAGAGTTTCTGATGTTAAGGAACTCAGAACATCATTAGGGGAGAAAGATAAATGGGAATGACCATACAGAATAATGGGTGTTATAATGGAAATTAGCATGGGATGCTACAGAAGCATCAGACAGGGCCTACTAATGCAGATTAAGGGTCACAATACACTAGGAAAGAGGTTATCCAAGTTAGTAAGGGAAAGGTGATTCATGAATGGTCACAGAGGACATCTAGTTAGATGGATCAACATTTACAAAGGTCTAGACGAAACAAGAAGGGAATCACTACAGTCCTGTGGTTGAGAAAAGGTTCCAGACCCAGAAGGTCCTACCCCTGAATCCTATTTCCCCCCTTGGGCAAGGTCCACACCTCTCTGTAACACACTGTCCACATCTGTACAGTGGGTAACATTAGTCCTTAACTCAGAAGACTGCGAGGATCAAAGAGGTTAGTACATTAAGCAAAATGACTGACACGTAGTAAGATCTCAAAAAAATGTTGGCCATAATTATCATCCCCATGCGGGAGGACGGGGTCACGTTCAGGAGATAAAGAGTGGTTCTGAATGGGGCTAGGGCCCATTCTGTGGTTTGGGGTAGTTTTAAAGAGGCTGAGTCCTTGGGGCCTATTGTAAGGAAGAGAATCGCAGCTCCGTCTTTGGGGCTGAGCTGTGCCTTGGGTGTGGGATTTTCTAAAACACAAAGGTTGAACTTGATGGAACCAAATGTGTCATTATGTACTTTCTACTATTGTGTGAGCTGAATGAGCCCGTGTTAGCTCTGTTCACACCATTCCTAATATGCTGACGTGAATCACATCACTTCTCGGCTTCTGCTACTGCAGACCTCGGAGCCTCTGCCTTATCAGACTAGGTGCACATGGGAGCCCTGGCCACTCTCCTGAGGGCACTTCCCGGCTCTCACCTGGTGGCGTGGACGGGGGTCACCGCCTGCATGAAGGCTGTGTGAGGGGTCTTTTGTTTTCACTGCTCCCCCATGAAATCCATTTCTTAAAAATCTTTTAGGCCTGTATACTTGGAAATTGCCCACAGTAGCTTCAAATTCTGCTTTCTTTTCAGTTAATAGCTCAGAGGACTTGATGCTTTAATCATACTCTATGCTCTCTTTTTAAATGTATTATTCTATATTTTCTCGCTTCCTCCTCCTGCCAGCCACAGAGAAACTCCTGCCATTTATTTTCATTGACGTCATATCTTCACATCTTTGAATATATACATTTCCATTAAGATAAATAACCATTTATTTTGACCTTTATTACCTACCTGTAATCTAAGTATAATAAAGATCCTTTGTTATTTTATGGCTCAAATATTAGAGATAAAGCCTTCCCAAAGTTTGAAACCCAAAATATGTTATTGTTTCTATTTACACAGTGAATGGTTCATCTAGCCTCTTAAGAATACATTCCCCATGGAGCGTCTGGGTGGCTCAGTGGATTGAGCATCTGACTTGGGCTCAAGTCATGTTCTCGTGGTCTGTGAGTCCGAGCCCCACATCAGGCTCTGTGCTGACAGCTCAGAGCCTGGAGCTGGCTTCAGATTCTGTGTCTCCCTCTCTCCCTGATCCTCCTCTGCTTGCTCTCTCTCTCTCTCTCTCTCTCTCTCTCTCAATAAGTAAACATTAAAAACATTTAAAAAAAGATATGGTCAAACATATCCAGTCATTTCTGTCTGTCTGTCTGTCTGTCTCCATCCATCTTTATCTAGCTTGCTGGAGCTTCTTTCTGTCTTACAACCGCCGTTCTGCACTCCTCTCTCCTTCAGCTCCAGTTTGAGCTGCTTTGTGGGACTGCTTTGGGGCTCTACTCCTGGAAGTCTCCCTCACCAGCACTTTCCCCCACCCCCTGCTTTATGAAAGTATAATTAACAAATAGAAGCTGTATATGTCCGAGGTGTGCCATGAGATGATTTGATACACACATTGTGAAATGATTACCGCAATCAAGCTAATTCACACATCCATGACCGTGTGCGCGGTGAGAACACTCAAGCTCTCCACCAGCACATCAAGTATATAACACAGCAGCCCTGGCTGTAGTCACTCTGCTGTGTGTTCTACCCCTAGAACTCATTTAACTTATAGCTGGAAGTTTGTGCCTTTTGACCGTCATCTCCCAGGTCCCCCAGTCCCTGGCACCCACCATTCTGCCCTCCTCCTGTGACCTTAACATTTCTAAATTCCACAAAGAAGTGAGATCATACGGTATTTATTTTTCTGTGTTTGGCTTATTTCGGTTACTGTTATGTTCTCCAGGTTCGTTCACACTGTGGCAGATGTCAGCATTTCCTCCTTTTTTAAGGCTGGATAATACGTGTATGTGCACACACCCAGGGTCTCCCATGTTTCTTTATCTTTCTGCCTGTTGATGGACACCTAGGTTGCTTCCACGTCTTGCCTGTCATGACTAATAGAGCAGAGAACGGAGGGCAGAGTCCAGTTCTCTCTCTACAGAACACCCCCTGTGCATATTCTGGAAGAGCCGTGTTTCGAGAATTAAGAAAGTTGGAATAAAGCCACCGTCCAGAGCTATGAAGGGTCTGAGATTTACCCTACTTGCAAGTTGGCATAAAGGCCTGCCACCAGGTCGTGGATGCTGGAAGGAGACCCAGATGTCTGGGTCTGAGACAAAGGATGTTATCATTCATGGCGAGACTACTGACATGGGCCCTGGTTCCTTGAGATCCACTTCTCACACAGGAGCAGGAGGGCCAGGAATTACCTGAACCTGCAATGAACTGCATTAGAAAAATGAAACGGAGCTTGGGGGCCCGAATCTGGTTTAAAGGGCAGTAGAGTTGCCTGCTCTGTGCTTCCAAGGGAGATATATTCCAGTGCCGTCCATTATACAGATTTCCTGGAAATAACATTGAGGACAAAGGCGGGAAGTGCCTCTGTTCACGAGATGTGTAGAAATATGAGACCAAGGAGAGCTGTCCCAGCTCAAGGTGGTACGGCAGACTCTAAGAGGGAAGGAGGAAGATGTCATGTGTGATGGCAGGTGGGTGAAAATGTTGGCTTCTGGGATGAAGCACAGACACACTGAGTGTCACCTGTGAGGGAAAAGCAGCTTAGCTTTTATAATGAGGAATGTGTTCCTTTTTTTTTTTTTTAATGTTTGTTTATTTTTGAGAGGGGGAAGAGGGGCAGAGAGAGACAGAATCTGATGCAGCCTCCAGGCTGTGAGCTGTCAGCACAAAGCCCCATGTGGGGCTCGAACCCACGAACCATGGGATCATGACCTGAGCCAAAGTTGGACGCTTAACCAACTGAGTCACCCAGGCGCCCCTATGTTTGTATCTAACTAGCTTTGGAAAAAGGTTTTACTGTTCTGGAAAATAAAAACAAAAAGAATAGAGGTTGGATTAATTATGCATACTTCAAAATTGAAGTAAAAGGGGTTACTTACTAGAATTTAGTACGAAAACAAAAGTTGTACTGAAAGAGATACATACTCATAGCGTGCTATCTGTCTCGGAATAGTATTTGCAGATTGTAATGATGTAAGTTCGGAAAACAGATTTAAGTTTTAGTGGGAGGGTGAAAAGAGGAGAAGTGTGCGTGTGTTCATGTGTGCACAGTGTTCATGTGAGCTGGGAAGTCAGGAGAGGATGTCTAAAATCTAGGAAGTCAGAAGTATTATTGCAGCCATGTTATAGAGAAAACAGAAGCAGCAGAAATACGAGGTGAATGAGAAACAGATAAAAGAGCTAAAAGTAGGTGCTTGTAAGAAGCAAGAATCACAGGTGGATAGAGAACTGTTTTAGTTTATGTTAATGTTTATATTTATTTTTGAGACACGGAGAGACAGAGCATGAGTGGGGGAGGAGCAGAAAGAGAGAGGGAGACACAGAATCCGAAGCAGCTCCAGGCTCTGAGCTGTCAGCACAGAGACTGACATGGGACTCAAACTCATCAACCCCGAGATCAGGACCTGAGCTGAAGTCGGACACGCAAAGGACTGAGCCGCCCAGGCATCCCCTAGAACTAACCGTTTTAATAATGAAATGCCATTTTGTATTTTTAATTCTACATGTGAACTATTTATAAAAACCAAATTCAAGTGCCCAAAATTCAGGTGAACTTCTGGATGATTAGACGTGGTGGGTATATCACCAGAAAGTCCGTCAGTCAAACAAAAAGCCTGGTGAAGAAAGAGAGAGGAGGGTTGTAATATCCAGCAATATCTCTAATTATAAAAGATGTGGATGGATTAAGTTAACCCGTTGAAACAAAAAGTCTCTCAGACTGAATTTTAAGCATCTGACGCGACACTATTAAAATCAAATGCCACAGAAGGATTGAAACAGAAGAGGCTGAGATAGGATCCAGGAAAACGCTGACAAAAAAATATTGATGTAGGAGCGCCTGGCTGGCTCAGTGGGTTGATCCCGGGGTAGTGGGATTGAGCCCTGAGTCAGGGCTGACGCATGGAGCCTGGAGACTGCTTAAGATTTTCTGTCTCACTCCTCCCCTATCCTCTGCCCCTCTCTCCTGCTTGTTCTTCCTCTAAAATAAAAAAATAAATAAGTTCATGTAATACTACAAACATCAGACAAAATACTATTCAAAGTGAAAACCAGTGAGGAACGTAGACTATTTATTAGCAAAATAATTCACCAAGGAAGTATTCCCTTCATGAATGTATAAGGTCCTGGCAGCATAGTTTCACATTGTGTTACACAAAAACTGATGAAACTCCTGGGAGAAACTGAACACCCAACCACAGGAGATATGCACGCAGTTCTCTCAGAAATTAATAAAATCATCAATGAGTCAACAGGGTTCCAAAGGGTTAAGGACAATTAACTCACCTGATCTAAAAGTCTGACCTTCACGCCGAGGACGGTCACGGATGTGACCCCACAGGAAGCCTCAATAAATTCTGAAGCACTGATTTTATATAAACAATTTCCACGAACCACAATGCAATACACCCCCCCTCCCCAAACAGTAGCCAAACCCTGGCTCACCCGACTTCCCAGATGTGAATATTTACTTCATAAACTCTTCTGTGCCGGCCATTATTCTAAGCGCTTTCAAATATTTACTCACCCAATCTTTACAATAGCTGTTTGAGGAAGGACTATCATCCCTCACGTTGTGCAAACAAGGAAATGGACACACGGAGGGAAGGAACAGCTTGTCCAGGGCCGCGGAGAGTGGGCGGCAGAGGGCAACACAAGCCTGGCACCGGACTTCCACATTCTGGGCTCTTGCGTGCGGTATCACACTTGTTCTATTAGCATAAACACCTAAATAAACTGTGAGTTGGGGCGCCCTGGTGGCTCAGTCGGTTGAGCATCCGACTTCAGCTCAGGTCATGATCTTGCGGTTCGTGAGTTCGAGTCTCTTGTCGGGCTCTGTGCTGACAGCTCGGAGCCTGGAGCTGCTTCGAATTCTGTGTCTCCCTCTCTCTCTGCCCCTCTGCCTCTTGCGCTCTGTGTGTGTGTCTCTCTCTTTTTCTCTCAAAAATAAATCAACATTAAATTTTTTTTAAATAAACTGAGTTAAAGAAGAAATAGAAACAAAAATTTTAAAATACATAGTACTACAACCTAACAGAAGCACTACAGATCAAAATAAATGAGGAATACCCAGACAGCAATTTACAGCTTTCTATGTTTACTGTAAGAGGCAAGATAAATAAAAGATTCTAATCCAAAAAGCTTGGAGAAGAATAAACCCAAAGGAAGGAGAAACAAATAATAATGAAGTAGAATTTAATTAAAATCCAAAAGTAACCATGAAACAATAGAAATGTTCTTTTTTAAAACTTGGAATCTTTGGAAAGAGCAATCTAAAACAACCTTCAATAACTGGGGTAAATCAGAAAGACTAAACAACATCAGGTAGGAGAAAAGGACACAAGAGCAGGTACACATAAGATAATTATAAAAACATACCTTGAACAACTTTATACTAACCTATTTGAAAAAGGGATATAAAATGGGCAAACTCAGAGGAAGATATAAATGACCATAATTATACCAAGAACAGAAAATTTACTGGAATAATTATCCTAAAAAAATGGAAAAGCAGTGGGGAGAAAAAAAAAAAAACTACCCTTTCAGAAAACAAACAAGAAAAGACACCAAGCTCAGAGCTTAGAAAAGGCGTGAAATTTCCCCAGCATTTAAAAACATTGTTAATTGCAAATGTTTGATACCAAAAATAGGCAAAGTAGGAAAAGATAACTATTGGCAAATAACAGGTAGATGAAAAAAAATAGCTAATTCAGTTCCATCGTGAATATTGGGTCTTGGTCTTTTGAGCAAGCAGGGTTTTTCTTTAAAATGTACGAATGGGTCAACCTTAGAAAAATCTATTCATGTAATTCACTACCCTAGCCAATTAAAGAGTAAAAAGCATACGATTGTTATCAATGGATATAGAAAAGGAACCGGGTGAAAATTTAGTAGATCACTAGTGAGAAAGTGGCAAACAAACCAGGAATAGCAAGGAACTTCCTCCATCTGATAGAGGACATGGCCAGAGATGTGCCCCAATCCCTTCCCACAGTGGCTGAAACGTGGGAGGCATTTTAACTACAATTTGGAAAAAGGAAACACATCTCTCTGATAGCCTCTGTGGCTGCTAGCATTCAATCCTGTGTCATGGCTCATAACTGAGTGCAACAAGAGGAGATATAAAAAGTCAGAACGGAAAAGACAAGACTGCCCAAAATAGACAGATGATGTAATCAATGTATTTTCTCCCTTTTCAGAAAAAAAAAAAAAAACCCACCTCCATCCACTCCAGATTTTCCAGTCTTTTTACGTCTAAACTTATGTCAGATAGACCCACAGTCAGAGCCACACGTGTTCTAAAAATGTACACAGTTTCCAGATCTTTATTTCACCATCAGGGTTTCCTTTTCTTTCTCGTGGGTTTCAATCCCATTGTATTCCTGATTCCAAACAGCTGCATAAATATTTCACTCGAGCTGCTTACTGGGAAAACTGTGAAGAAGGGACACTGACAAATAAGGCCTGGGATTAACGGATTATGTTCAGGTCTTGGGAAGACCTGCCGCCCATCGTGAGCTACCCCGTGGCTGTCCTGCAGACGGTGTGACCAGTGATATGCTGTGGCACCTCTCACTCCTGTCCTCCAGCAGCGGTCAATATATCACATAGTATCTCTCTCAGTTGTGGGTCTCTCTACTTTTAATGACTCGTTAGCCCGAATATTTCCAGTTGCTCTCAGGTCAGTGTTTGGGGCCAGGAGGGATTATGTAGTACTGGACTAGACGGCTGGCAATTTTCCCATGGTGGCTTGTCCGTCTCTCTCCATTGACCTGACTTATCAAAGACACATTAATAAACCACCTTACTATTGAGTATTCATGCCTCAAGTGTGCTGCTTCTTAGAAAGGGAGCCTTTCCTACTTTGTGGGGACAAGGAGGTCTCTAGGAGAAAGGCATAAATCAGGCACCAGAACTAGGAAACACCAAGGAGCCAAAGTCCCCGGGAAGCTGGTGGGTCAATGTCTGGGTTGTCTGCAACCTCTGGGAAGGCCCATCTTGGGCCCACAGCAGGAGAGGAGACAAGGCTGGGTCTGCTGACTGCCCAAAGGCCGGAGACACAGGAGGGAGACAGGAATCTGGAGGTTCTCTGGTTCTCCAGCGATTCTCAGATGCTCTGGACTGTGACATGCAAGCAGAGGGAATGGCCTCAGTACAGATGCTGTGTCCCCACTGCTGCCATGTTGTCTGGACCTGGTGTGTGTGAAGCGCTCAGTGAGCACCTGTGGGAAGTATCCACAAGTGAATAAGTCACAGCTCTTGGAAAATTTGAACTGGAAGGAGCCTCACAGACCTTCAGGAATTAGCGTACGAGGCCTGAGGGTGTGAGTGGCTTGCCTAATAAAACTGCGCCCTTAAACATGGTTGGGTTGATCACCTGGGTGGCCAGGTCAGATAGGCGTCAGACTTCAGCTCAGGTCACCCACAGCTCACAGCTTGTGGGTTCACGCCCCATGTTGGGCACCATGCTGACAGCTCAGAGCCTGGAGCCTGCTTTGGATTCTGTGTCTCCCTCTCTCTCTGCCCCTCCCCTGCTTGTGCTCTGTCTCTCTCAAAAATAAATTTCAAAAAATTTAAAAATATGGTTGGGTCTGGAGGCAAAAGCTCCTCTTCATCTGCGGAGCAGAGCAGGGCTGTGTCCTGACACCGATGCTTTGTCCCTGCGGGAACCCCAGATCGCCTACACACATACCGGCCCTGTGATCCGGCAGATGAGCCCCCTTTCTAATGAGGTCCCCAGACATCAGTAGATTTGGATCTTGCTACTGCCACCTTGGGGAGAGGGACCTCAGGGCCCAGGGGCCCAGGAGAACAGTGCCCCCCTGACAGCCTGCAATGTACACTTAGGGGGGAGGCCTCTGGGAAGGCCTAGGGGAGCCTGGGGCTGCTTTCTGGGGCTCCCAGACCTGACCTATCAGTGCAGGAATTAACAGACAGGCCCCAACGGGTTCTAAGGTTTTCTTCTAGGCTTCTAGAAGACTCTGAGCATGCTGCACCTGCCCGACAGAGCAGGAGGGCTGGCCGTCCTGGATCTGGGCACTCCAGCCTTACTCTCCGAAGCTGGATCCAGCCTTGGCTCTGCCTGGCGAGAGGTGAGTCACCCTCCATGACTCAGCAAAACAGGGATTCTTGTCTGACCGGGTGTGGCCTCACGATCCTTGTTCCTGGAACCTCTCCTTTTCTTTTTCTCCTCTGTCCTGGGAGTATCACCAAGTGGAGAAATGAATGTATAGCTGTGCTATCAGATTTAGGGAACAAAACGCATTATAAATACTGGGGAAAAAATCATTCAGAAAGGGTTATCAGGGACTAAGCTTTAGAAAAGTCGCAGGCAGAACTTTCTAAGGGCATCGTTGGTCCGTTTAGCCCAAAAATCAGTGTTCAGAGCGCCTTACTGTGGGAGCCAGGGGAACTGGGAACATGCACCCCACCCCTCACACCCTCTATTACACTCCTGATGTGTGGGGCCTGGCGGCAAGCCACAAACCACCAGGCTCTGGCGGGGTGAACCCAAGTAGGCCCTTTCCACCAGAAAAATGTGTATCTCCCGAACATAGAAGTCCCCATAATTTCCTCCTGTTTCCTGCCCCAGATCTCAACCAGGAGCCAGGAAGGTGAGGGTCAGGGAATGCCTGAAATAGGGTTTCGTGAGTGCAGGAGTCCAAGAAGAAAGTCCCGGATGCAGGCACACCTGGAGAATATTGCACTGGGAAAGGCTTACCCATCCCAACCCACACCCGCAGGCTCCCCCTGTCCTTGGGACTCTCTCCCCTCCGGGAATGTTTCCTTCCTTGTCACCTGCTCCTTCTCCTGTCTCTAAAAGCTGTCAAAGCACCCTCGAAGCTGCAAGCTACTATACACGTTCCAGCTAGATGAGGACCAACCCCGTCCTGAGCTGGGACTTGGGAGAGAACTGAAGATAAAAGCAATGACCTAACATACTCCTATTTTGACATTAATGCTCATCTTTATCAATGGTTACCACTTATTGATGGCCTACTGTATACCAGCCCTCCGCTAAATGCCTTCCAGGCATCTTCTGGTTTCATTCTTCCATCGGTTCTCTGCCATGGAGATCGGCACTGCCTTAATCTTACAGGGGGAGAAGCTGAGGCCCCAAGAGATGAGGGAGCATTTCACACAGGTGGAGCTGGGGCTTGTTCATGGGGGTGCTAAACTCCAGATGAGCCCCATCCCCCTCCAGAGTGCAGGATCTAGAACTGGACAGGAGATGGGAAGGGAGGACCAAGGTTTGCAGTCAACAGGGATAGGACAAATCAATGATGAGAGCCATGCATGGGTGTCTGGGTGGCTCTGCCACTCAAGTAGAGCCTGATGGAAAGTGGGGATGGGGTGGGTGGGTGAAGGAGCAGAAATGGAATGTACTATTTGCCTGTTACATATCAAGAACTATGCTTGGCTATTTACACAGAGTAATTAATAGAATCTCCATAGCAACACTGTGAGTGTATCTTATTCTATTTCATAGATGAGCGAATGGAGACACACAAAGTGAACAAAGGTAAAGTAGGTATCTTCTACTTATACAAGGGTTAATGCCAGAGGTTTCTAGAAATGTAAATATTTTGTTGTTTTCATCACTGTTGTCTTGGAGTTACTGGTACTTCAAACCTTTAGGATGCCTGAGATGCTTTACTGTGCTCAACTAGAGACTAGGAGACAAGCAGAAAGGACCCTCCACAGGGAAGGGAGGGGACGTAGGGAAACACAGGGAGGAAAGCGAGGAGCAGGCTCTGGATCACAGAGCACCCTGGGTCCACATATCAGCCTCTTACCAAGAGAAGAGAGTAGTGTCTCCTCTCACTGCCCTAGACCAGACACTGGCCATTTCTTTTTATTTTTATTTTTTGATAGAGCAGGAGTGGGGGAGGGGCAGAGAGGAGAGAGAGAAAGAGGAAGACACAGAATCTGAAGCAGGCTCCAGGCTCTGAGCTGTCAGCATAAAGCCTGACACGGGACACTAACTCACTGACCAGGAGATCATGACCTGAGCTGAAGTCGGATGCACAACCAACTGAGCCACCCAGGTGCCTGACACTGGCCATTTTGAATCAGACCCACAGGGGTGGGGCTTAGGAGGACAATAGTATGTGCTGTGAGCAGAGCTGGGTCTGGCGGCCTACCTCCCAGAATCATGCCTCCAACAGTGATCCATCCCTGGCTTGAATTCTCACTTTATGGAGGTCCCTTCACAACCAGCTCTCTGGCACGTCTCTGCTGGACCAAAGCAGGTGAGCTTGGGTGAACTTCCAGGGTTATGCACACTCAGTCTAGTGTCTTTTCTGGTCTGCATCTCCTCCAGCCAAGCATGTGAGGTGCTTCTACTGCCCTCTGCAGGGATTTACTCTCTTTCCCACCCCTCTGCATCTGTCTCCCAGTGTGAGGGAGAAGCTTGGGAAGTCTTGGAGAACTTGGCCAGTGTCTGAAAGCTGAGAGCTGCGGAAACCGGGAGCTACACCCATTTTGCATCCCTGCACATGGCTGATGAGGACCCTGGACCAGCCTCCTGTTTCCAGCCTGGGTGTTCAACCTCCCCACTTCATCTCTTTCAGACCCAGATTCTCCTCAATGCCAAGACTCAACTTGACCGTGGTGACAGAGTTTACCTTTGAAGGTTTTTCCATTTTTGGGTGGCAGCACAGACTCATTCTCTTTGTGGTCTTTCTGGTCTTGTACCTTCTGACCCTCGCCAGCAATGCCATCATCTTGACGGTTATCTGCCTCAACCGTCCACTTCACACGCCCATGTACTTCTTCCTGAGTGTGCTGTCCATCTCTGAGACCTGTTACACAGTGGCCATCATCCCCCGGATGCTGTCCAGTCTCCTCAGCCCCCAACGAGCCATCTCCATTCCAGACTGTGCCACCCAGCTCTTCTTCTATCTCACCTTCGGCATCAACAACTGCTTCCTGCTCACGGCCATGGGGTATGACCGCTACGTGGCCATCTGCAACCCCCTGCGGTATTCAGTCATCATGGGCAGAGGGACTTGTCTACAATTGGCAGGTGGCTCCTGGAGCCTTGGCCTGAGCACGGCCATCATTCAGGTGTCCTCCGTGTTCAGTCTGCCCTTCTGTGATGCCAGCATCATCTCCCACTTCTTCTGTGACATCCGGCCCCTGATGAAGCTGGCCTGTGCGGACACTACCATCAAAGAATTTGTCACTTTGCTCATCAGCCTGTGTGTCCTTGTTCTGCCCATGGTGCTGATTTTCATCTCCTACGTCCTGATTGTCTCCACCATCCTCAAGATGGCCTCAGCTGAGGGCCGGAAGAAGGCTTTTGCCACCTGCGCCTCCCACCTCACAGTGGTCATTGTCCACTATGGCTGCACCTCCTTCATCTACCTAAAACCCAAATCCCAAAATTCCCTGCAGGACAGACTCATCTCCGTGACCTACACAGTCATCACACCCCTACTAAATCCTGTTGTTTATAGCCTGAGGAACAAAGAGGTCAAGGATGCTTTGCTCAGAGCTTTGGGTAAAAAGCCTCTCTCTTAGGTGCTGGTCAGTCTCCATAAAATTAAAAAGTCTGCTGGGGGGTGGGGTCGAGTGCGGAGCGAGTCTGACAACAGGCACCCAGTACCTGATCCGGGCAGCATCTAGGAATGAGAGGGCTGGAGTAAAACGAGGAAGGCACAGCTTAATAAGGGGCTGATGGATTTCCCAAGACCAGTAGATGGGCTTATCGGGCTTGATGAAAACCAAGTAAGATAAAGCATATTCAGGAGCTGTACTGTAATGTTAGCCCCTGTTCCTGTTACCCTTGGCATAAGGGATTGTAAACTAGTAGCGAGGGTGGGAAGAATATATAGTATCTATCACAGGAATTTATGGGATCGGAACTTGGCCTCAGCATGGAAATCGAGAGCACTGAAATAACAAGTTCTCCATTATTTACATCTAACACTTTCTACGCTGTATTTCATACTACAATAAAAAAAAAATTCACTCCATTAATTTACCTTGTGCCTCTTCCTACCTGCATGAACCATCGACAGCTCTGTCGGACACAGGCTCTGAGAGCCAGTTGACAAACTGGTTGGGAAGTATAAAGCAAAAAACTGTAAAAATAGCTTCCTGGATACTGAGAGTTGCAAAACAAGAGTCCCCATCTTTCACATCCTGTCTCCTCTCCTCCCCCAGGCACAGGGGTGATTTACTGGAGGCTGCTGCCCCCTCCCCCACCCCCACTCTGAACAATTGCCAATGGTTGAAAGGAGGCTTTCTCAGCATGGGGGACACATACCCCACTCCCACCCTCCCAGGGGCAGACCACGGCCAGTGCCTGAACGACCCTGAAGGTACAAAGGCCACCCAAAATGGGATTAACTCTAGAGTCTTCCGTTAGATCAGGCTGCTCAGCTGAGCTCTGCCCCATCCCATCCTGCCTCTCTTCCTCTGTTTTCTGGGAGTTCATCCTCAGTCCCTAGCATGGGGGCAAGCTCAGGCTCTGCTTCACCTTACCACACCCAGGCCAGGTGTGCCCATGTCCACTGGACAGTCACTCAGGCTCCACTGCCTGGGCCATCTCTCTGCCTCTACACCTAGAACAGTGCCTGATACATGCAGCTTGGGGGTTATTAAAAAGAGGAAGAAAAGAAGGAAGTAAGGCAACTGTGAGCAGCCAACATACGACCAGCATCAGCACATAGCTCTTCTCCCTCTTTCATTTTATTACTAAACTCCTTTCAGGTTGCCAGCCCCCACTTTGTGACATCCCTTCAGGTACATTTATGGAACACATCCTAGACAGCTGGCATGAATTCAAGCACTTTGTGCATTTAATCCTCACTATTAATCTAGGAGGTATTTTCTTAAACTTATTTTACAGATGGGAACCCTAAGCCCTGAAAAGATCAAGTAAATTCCTGAAGGACAGAGAGCTAGTACGTGGACCCTAATCAGGACCCAAAAACACACAATCCAGCCCTGGAGTCGGTAGCTACATTATGGGCTCATGATGGTTCCTTTAGCCAGCTTTCCGCCTTTATAATACCTTTAGAAGGAGCGCCACAAACTGCGAATTTATGCATAGCTCAAATCCCCCTAGAATGTACTTGGGTCTTAGAAATCAGTCTGGAAGTTCAGAAATTATGTATGTAATATGCTTTTCCTTGAATATCTAGGTGCATTTTCTCTGCTCAGCACAGCTCTAAAGATGCAAAGAGAAAAAGGATAAAGGGAGTCAAAGGCCATGGGTGGGGGGGTGACAGAGCTCGTGCCCATCAGATCACTAACTCTGTATCCATCCGCTTCTTCACTCGTTCACCCTGATGACCTGAAGTAGGACATGCGTAAGCAGTAATACCATAGAGGGAGCGCAGGCTTTGGGACTAGAGAGGTACGTGTCCTGATCTTGGGTCGGCCATTATAAACGTGTGTTCTAGGAAAAGTGACTTAACCTCACCGGCCTTCCTTTCCTATATGCACCTTGCAGCCCGCAAGATCAACCTTCAGGCCTCCTGTGAGGCTCTGAAAACCTTTCGGGCCTAACATTTCCTGGAGCAGCTGTAACGGTGAGCACCTCCTCTGCTCCCCACCCCCACCGCACACTGCTCTCTAGGTCACGCTGATGAGGTCAACGTCAAGTCACCTAATATGGACACAGAACCAGAGTTTTGACAATGGAGTTCTCAGTCACAGAATGAGCTCCCCCTTGCTGGGAGGGGCTTTGTAAGGGGCACCTCCCACACCCTGCCCTGTGGTCTCTGCTCCCAGATTTCGGTCCAGAAAATGTGTTCTCTCAGGGTCTTGCAAGAATCACTTCCAGGTTATACCTGCCACGTGTTAATAAGATGCTTTCCCCCTCTCTCAGTTCCTGCCCCAGCCTCCCTTCCTGGATGCCCTGCCCACGTGCTGGCCTGCCAACCACTTTCCATGGTGTCATTCTGTCTTCTCTCCCAAGGCCTGGAGTCAGTGCCAGGATTCAAGGGTGCATCTTCAGAGGCAGGCCCGATACTACTAACAAAAACATGTTGAACTATTTTTGTGCCATAATCCATTTGACAGTATACCGAGTACTAAATTCCTGGTTCTCTTTTCCAGAATTTTTTTCTATCAATAGATACAAAGAATACGACTGTATGATTCAACTAGTATCACTCTGGAGAGCCATAAAGTTATTTTAAGATTAAAAAGGAGTTGTCACATGTAAAAAACTAGAGACCCCTGCTCTGGATGAGAAGGACAGGGTTGGGGTGTGTGTGAGATTAGATATAACTTCCCTGCTGTGGACTGAATCATGACCCTCCAATTCATATGTTGAAACGCTAGCCCCAGTGTGATGGGATGTGGAAATGGGACCTTTGGGAATCAGGTTTAGATAAGGTCATGAAGGTGGGGTCCATGATGGGACTGGGGCCCTTTAAGAAGAGATACCAGAGGGTTCTCTCTCCCTCTCTCCAAAGAACGAGGACATAGAGAGAACCAGCATTCTGCAGTCCAGAAAGCAAGCCCTCACCAGGAACTGAATCTCCTGGCACTTTGATCTGGGATTGTCGGCCTTCAGAGCTACAAGAAACAGCTCTCTGGCTGACACCCCAGTCTATGATTATTGTGTTCAGCAGCCAAACTAAGACATTCAGGAACCGTTCTGACCTCAGCAAACTCTGTACTAAGCCTTCTTCAGGGCTCTGAACCCTCCCTGCCATGACAATTCTAAAGCACCCTTAGGAAGTCTAGACTGGAACCCTAAATTAATGTGAAAGCCACAAAGGAGCCACCAGAAGGGCTACCGAAATCTGGCCCCCAAGTAACATGGTCGGCAGAGCACAGGGAGTTGACCGCAGGTGCTCCCGGCTGCCCCGCCTGCTTTGTCTCTAGAGTCACCGCACCCGCTCATGTCTGTCTCACGTCAAAGTCCAGGGGGTTTACCACTGATGACAGCGTGTCCTCCTCACCACCTCTCACCGGTGAAGTAAGGACACCACAGTCTTCACAGGTCATTTGGAGGACTCAGACAGAAACGTGTGAAAGGGTTCAGTAAGTGTTAGCTGATTCTGAAGCATGACCTCTCTTGTTTTCAGCAGGTGCCACATTTTTATGCCACGTACTCAAGTGACCCTTGTCCAAAATCTTCCTAATTTGTCCCCAAAGAAAAGCACCATAAAGCACTGAGCTATTTTGTTCACCTCTCCTCCCTCCCTGTTAGGATCCCACAGCCACCATTCACCCCTCCTGGTTGACCATTAACAAGGGTCATTCGGGTCAACTTATCTGTTCCAACAGGAAGCAAGAAGACTGGAGTCTCAGGGAGCCAGCATGAATGCACTTGAGATTAGTGTATGAAATGACGGGTCTTTTCTTCTTCCTTGATATACACACACAGACACTAGATGTCTCTCACCTCTGCCCCTCTCACCTCCACTGCCACCCTCCTAGATCACACCCAATTGACCTCTGGCCTGCCCTGGGACATTAGCATCCTCATCCATCTCCCTGCCCCTTCTCCCCAAGCCCCTGTCTCCCTCACACAGCTGCCACATCAATCCTGCAGTCACCAGACCTGCAGGAAGAAGGTGCAGAGTAGCCGGTGGTCCTTATGGGCCAGACACTATGGGACTCTGAAGCCCCTGAGCTGGAGGAATAAGTTAAATCACGTGAGGGGCCCTTAAAAATAGTATAAAATCTCAATACTCTAAGACCTTATTGTAGCCTGGGCTTTAGCGACAGAATTTTCTTTGTGATCAACCTGTGTCTAATCCAGGACCATCTCCTCCCTGCCCCCACTCATTTCAGTTTACTCTAATCCTCTGTCAGTCAAACTAAACCATGAGCTGCTGGAAGGCTATGTCCTCCATTTCCCTGCTCCCAGCAACCACCCCCAGGGCTGGAAAACGCCTGGTGCTTGAAGAATGAATGGACACAGGTAAGCACACACGGTCAAGTAAGAACCTGGCAAGCAAGTGACAGACTCAAGGAAAGTCTTCAAGGGAAAGCAAATCTGGCGTTGGGTCTCAATGGACTAGAAGTTTTGCCAAAACAGAGGAGGAGGGTAATTCTGGGCTAAGAGAAACATTAGTCAGCCCCCATCCATTTCCTGGCCCCCAAGAGAGGGTCTTCAGGACCAAAGAGATTTCCTTCCACTTTTGAATGCCACAGGGCAGAAAGGAAGCCAGAACTGCCCTCTGCAAAGCCAGGGCCAAGCTGACTACTCTTATTCCAAAGAGAAAAACCACATTCTTTAAATTTTTTGTAATGTTTATTTATTTTTGAGACAGACAGCAGGGGAGAGGCAGAGAGAGAGGGAGACACAGAATCCCAAGCAGCTCCAGGCTCTGAGCTGTCAGCACAGAGCCCAACACAGGGCTTGAACCCACGAACCACGAGATCATGACCTGAGCCGAAGTGGGAAGCTTAACTGACTGAGCCCCCCAGGCGCCTGGAGAAAACCACCATCTTAAACTGGGCAGGGGCTTGAGCTCCCTGACATCCAAGATGATATGGCTCCAAGCTTGAGCCGCCTGCATTTGGAAACTATGAATTTCCAAGGCACATCTATAAAAAAAACCACAACGTGCTTATGGACTCTAACAAGTAAAATTCAACTAAATAAACCAGCTTTATCTAATGCTGTTTTTACTTGAAGCAAAAACTTTTCCCAAGCTCCCACACGGCTAACCCTGGGACTCGGTAAATAAATGAGCCCCTCATATAATGAGGTCCCCAGGTGCCTACAGTCTGCATCCTCCCAGCCCTGGGTTGGGGGGTGGGGGGGCTCTGAGGATATCTTCAGGGTGTGAGCCCCAGGATCCCCACTGGCTGGTCCTGGGGGAGCACCTTCTCTGACTGCAAAGACTTCACACAGAGGTGCCGTCAATGCTGCCTTTGACTCCCAAGCTTCCTGCTTTCCTGCTAGGGTGTGTTTATCCGCTGTCTGCTCAGCCTCTACTCGTGACGGGCTGTCCCTCTCCGTCACCCTGCTCTCCCTGTACCTGCAGACCATGGCCTCCAGCCCGGCTCTCCTGCTGTGACTCAGCACTAGGCAGACACAGTAAGTGTTTTCCAGAACAGGAAATGAAATGCTGCTTATTGCCCATGGGCTGGCTTTAATTTATTGCAGTGTAACAATCTATCACCATCTTCATAAGGACATGCATGCTCTTCTTTCCTTTCATTTCCATGGAAGACTTACAGGCTCCCAAGAGTCATACATACATACCAGGTCATACACAGCAGCCACCCTTCTACTTCAAGACAGACAGACATCAGCCAGATCAGATGTCACCCTAGCCCATGGTTTCTCAGCAGAAACCCTACGGGCATTTGGAATAGGACAGTTCTTCCTTGGGTGAGTCTGTCTCGTGGACGGCAGGATACTAAGCATCATTAGTTGCTGGCGGCAGCCGTCTCCGTCATGAGAACCATCAGAGGCAGGGACACTAGCTTCTGATTTCACAGTAGAGCTGCAAGGCCACCTCCTGGCTGAGCCACCACCTAGTTTCTGCCCAGAGACCTCACAGAAGTTCAATGTCTTTCGCCACATCATTCAATGTCAAATGATTTTCTCTGTTCAGAAATGTCCTCTGGTGAAGCTTTACTCTTTCAGCAGTTTTAGGGTACATGAGTGACAGCTAGTAGCCAACATCTTTTAAGTAAAGTTTTATAAACGTGAAGGAGGTCTCCGTGCCTAGTAACCTTCATCGCTGATGTGATTTACTTTACGTACAAAGTCTTTCTGAATATGCATAAGCAAATCAGAATATAATTTATGTTTCCTACAGGAGCCTACTGTCTGATGGGCCAAAAATGTGAAATAGGACAGAAATCAGACTGAGCCCCAGCCTTCACCACAGTGATGCATCTGTTGTGTGACTCTGTTCATTTTTCACACTCAGGGCCTACTGTAGCTTTAGATGAGAGACCTGAATGTGCCCCGTCTTCCCCGGCACAACTGCTTCCCTCTGGCGAGCAGGTGTCTGCCTACTAAGGTCTTTTGCCTTTGAGTTTCGAGATGGTTCAGCTGTGGCGGAGCTCATACTGTAGCAGGAGTCAGGGCTATGCACTGCCGGCTGACGCCCCTCTCGCGGAGATAGCAGTAGGCAGAGGACGGTGGTTGGTTAAGATCCACCTTTTCTTCCTTGGAAACAATGTGAGCCTTTGGGTGTGCTTTGCCTTTGCATCTTAAAGGGTGTGCAAAGGGAGGCTTCATATTCTTGAATGAGAAAAAACAAGGTCTCCAGTCAATCCTTAAGTTATTTCCTGCAAGCCCAAGCTGGTGACACAAGCAGATGTAAAAGGTATAAAGCTGCCGAGTGTTTGTGTGTGGACGGTGTGGCATCTGCAGGGAGACGATCATCCATGGAAACGTGAGGACATCGCAGCACAACAGCTGTGGATACTGTGTCAACACCTGCAACAGTTCTTGAGGAACGGGGAAATACTTCAACAAGAGGAGAAAAGGAAGGCGGGCATTCCAAATGTCAAGAAGGAAGTGTGGGGTGAAGTGAGTGGGAATGTACATAGTTATGTTGTAGGAACAGGACAAAAAAAAGAAAAAGAAAGATGGATAGATTCTGGGATGCATAGGAAATTGTAATGGATGACCACAGAGGAGAAGTACTTTAAGTAAACCCAGAGATTAACTTTAACGCACAGGGAAACGCACCCCCGGGTTCACAGCTGAGAATGGAGTTCAATCTGAGAAATGGGCTTTGGCAAACTTGTTGCACCTTCTGTTCTTCTCCATTTCAGATTTCGCGAGCACCCCATGGAGAAAGGGAACCACACTCTCGTAACCAAGTTTGTCTTCCAGGGCTTCTCCAGCTTTGGCGAGCACCAGCTCACCCTTTTTGTCGTGTTCCTTGCACTGTACATCTTAACCCTGGCTGGCAACGTGGTCATCGTGACCATCATTAGTGTGGATCGTCACCTGCACACGCCCATGTACTTCTTCCTGAGCATGCTGTCCTCCTCAGAGACGGTATATACACTGGTCATTCTCCCACGGATGCTCTCCAGTCTTGTAGGAATGAACCAGTCCATCTCACAGGCAGGCTGTGCCACTCAGATGTTCTTCTTTGTAACCTTTGGCATCACTAACTGCTTCCTGCTCACTGCCATGGGCTATGACCGCTATGTGGCCATCTGCAACCCCCTGAGATACTCGGTCATCATGAACAAGAGGGTGTGCATGCAGTTGGTGGGGGGTGCCTGCAGCATTGGGTTGATCGTAGCCATGACACAAGTGACATCTGTGTTCAGGTTGCCTTTCTGTGCTACGAAGGTGGCCCACTTCTTCTGTGACATCCGACCTGTGATGAAGCTCTCTTGCATCGACACCTCGGTCAATGAGATCCTGACTGTGATCATCAGTGTGCTGGTGCTCGTGGTTCCCATGGGCCTGGTCTTCATCTCCTATGTCCTCATCATCTCCACCATCCTCAAGATCCCCTCTGCCCAGGGCCGGAAGAAGGCCTTTGCCACCTGTGCCTCCCACCTCACGGTGGTCATCGTCCACTATGGCTGTGCCTCCATCGCCTACCTCAAGCCCAAGTCAGAGAACACCAGGGATCAGGACCAGCT
>PISW01011377.1:0-41012 GCA_004023785.1 Mungos mungo
CTCCGCCTCACCCCTCCAGGACAGTGTTTGTGTTCGGCCCCATCCTCCTGTCTCCGCCCAAGCCAAGGCCTGCGACTTGCCCCGTCATACAGGGTCCTGGAGGAAGATCCCTCGTGCGGGCCCTCCCCGAAATCTCGACATCTCGCTCCAGTTTGCCAACATCCGCATCAAGACCTTGCAGGTTAGCCCTCCTGTCAAAGATTTAAAAACCATTTTCAGGAGACCTGAGAGTTTCCTGTGTGGTGCAGGCCACACTCCCACACCCCCCGGGAACGGGGAATCCTGCCAACCAAGCTCGTGTTCACGGACGTCAGCCCCGAGGGGAAGGCAGGCCGGGGCTCCTCGGCTCCTGGCAGGGCTGAGCCCGCGTTCCGCCACTGCCTCTGCCGCTGTCCCTCCTTCCTAAATGCCGGAGAGCCCGGCCGGCCTGGAGCAGCGGTCGGCAGAGCACTAGCCGATCCTCAGGGCCTCCGGCCAGGGGCGGCCCTGCCCCCTTTCTGGTGGCAGTGACACTCAAGGGCCATCTGCATAGGGTCTCACGCATGGCCTGAGTGTGACCGCTCGTCCCTCCCGTGTGTCCTGAGGACCGTCTTTGTGCTGGATAGGGCTCCGTAACGCCCCGGAGACCCAGGAGGGCAGCCTCCGTCCACTCCAGAAATGAGCCAGACAGACACATAGCGCGATCGGTGAACGCCTGTGACGGGAGCTGGGGCTCCTGTGGGGATTCGACGGCAGGGACCTGATTGGAGTAATGACCTGGAACGTTCCGGAAGCTGTGGTCAGGAAGGCGAGCCGGGTGTCAGGGCCCTTGAAGGCCGGGCCACCACTCCGAGTGAGAAGAGAAGCCTTGTGGCCCGAGAGCAGAGGAAGCGCGGGGTCGGCTCCGCTCCAGCGGGGGAGGGGGCAGAAGACGGCCAAGGACACAGCGTGGAGGCGAGACAGACCGAACGGGCCCATGAGGGGCGCACTGTCCTAACGCCGCCAGGGCCAGTGACCCTCCGAGTCCCGGCCTCCAGTGAATAAAGTCTAGCTTTTCAGATCCCAGAGCGACCACACTCAGGCCATTTTCCCACCACACGTAGTCAGTACATTTCTGCTGAAAACAGCTCTCGAAGGACAGTCAGGGCATACACCCGAGCACCGAGCAGGCCCGTGGAGCCCGATCACCGGTCAGGCCCGGCCAGCTGGCAGCAGGCCCGGCTCCTCACCTCCGAGGAGGGTTGGCATCGGGGAAGAGCGGGCTGAAACGCGCCGCTTACTGGAGTCCTCCCCTCCCTGCGCCGGGCCACCGTCCACCCCAGGGCCCCCAGGGTGCACTCCGAGGGCCGCAGAGGCCTGATGGCCCGGAGCACAGGCCTCCAGCCCGGCTGCCCGGCCGCCATGTTCACGCTGCTCTGGAGCCACCAGGACTGACCCCCATTTCTCCCCGTGGGGCGACCTCCGTGTCCCTGGGGGGCCTGCTGCACCAGCTGCACCGTCCTGGGGCCCCTGAGAAGCCCCCGGGCTTGCAGGGTGAGCTCTGATGTCGGGGGCTGAGCAATCAGGCCAAGACCCTGGCCGGCCGTCCACCATTGGTGACAGGGGAGGGGAGGCCCATGGGCCTGTGGCCGCCAGACCAGACAGTGCACACAGGCCTAGCGGGCAGGGCTGTGCCCAGCAGACGGTCCCGGGCTGTCAGTCTGCGGCACCCTCGGGGAGAGCTTCCTGTGCTGTCCGGCCAGTCCTCCCCCGTCAGGCCTGTCCTTCGAGGACGTTCTCTCCCTCCTGCATGCCGCTTCCCACCCACCTAATGGGCTCTGTCACGGAGCATAAGTTTTCATTTTGATGAGGTTTCAATCATCACGTTTTCCCTTTATGGGGCAGGTTTTCCAGTGCCGAGTCTGGGAGCACTTCACCTACTGGTCGGTCCTAGAGTTTCTCCTCCTTTTTTTCTTTTTTAATTTTTTTTAAAGTTTATTCATTTTTGAGAGACAGAGAGAGACCAGTGTGATTGGGGGAGGGGCAGAGAGAGAGGCAGACACAGAATCCGAAGCAGCTCCAGGCCCCGAGCTGTCAGCACAGAGCCCGACGCGGGGCTCGAACCCATGAACCGTGAGCTCATGACCTGAGCCGAATTCGGACGCTCAGCCCACTGAGCCCCCCAGACACTCCTGTTCAGAGTGTTAAACGTGTAGCACGTGGAGGGCTCTGCCAGCGAACGGGATGGACACATGATTACGGAGCAAAGACCACGTCCCTCCGGGCCTCGGCTTAGCACACAGCGGCCCGAAAGCGATTTCTTCATCCAGCCCCACCATGCCACACACGGACACACGCGCCACCCCCCGGCCCCGCAGGGGCTCGGCCAAGGCTCTGCCCAAACAAGGGGTACTGACGCCCTCATCCCTTCACCGTGCAGGACCCACCGCCGGTCTGATGGCGGAGGCACACGGGGGAGATAAGGGCTGACTTCCTCGCACGGGGGGTCGGGCTTCGGCACCCCGCCACGAGGTCTGCTGTCAATCAGCTCCAGGGCTGCTGCCCCGTCTCTTCGGAGCCCTCATCACCGGGTCCCCAGCGAGTTCCTCCCGGCATCCGTCCCTGGAGCAGCCACGCCTGCCTCACTGGTAACTCGGGGCCCCTCTCCCTGCAGCGGAGCCCCACTTCCTGTTCGCCCCCCCACCACGCAGTCGAAAAAGGGCGGGGACACATCTCCGCTGAGGCTCAGTGCCCCGCGCCTCCCCGCCCCGTCCTGGCTCAGGAGCTGCAGAACCTTCCCCTGAGCATCCCGGCCCCTGGCTGCGGCGCTGAGCCTTTCCAGACCTCACCTTGTCTTCACGGAATGAGAGGGAGGGGGCCCTGAGGGGAGTCCGCTCAGCCCCTACTTAGCGACCACCTCCTGCGAGCCAGGCAGGCTCCGTGTGCAGGGGTGTCGGCAACCTCGCACATCCTTCCTCCCCGGCAAGGAACTTCGGCCCCTACAGGCGGCCAGGCCGTGGAGTGATGCCTCTGACAGCAGCGGAGGGGGGCTTAGACAAGGGCTGGGAGAGGGCAGAGCCCAGGTGCCACGGGACATGGGTCTGGAGGGAGAGTCGTGTTGGCTGGAGGACCAGGGAGGTCCCGGGGGCGGGGAGCTGGGGCCTGAGACCGCCTCAGGGAGTGTGTCTCCAATGGAAGGCAGGAGACACGTCGGGTTGTGAGAAGAGACAGGGGTGCTGGGGAGCGGTGGAGGCAGGCACACGGTCCAGGGAGGGGGGCCCTTATGTGGGGTTGGAGGGTCCAGCCCCCAGCCCAACATTTCCACCCTCGATGTGGCCCTGCTTGTGGCACTAGGGTCCAGGGGCCAACGGGACAGGCTCGAGGAGACATCACAGGGTAAACCGCTACCATTGCCCTGGAGAACGGCCTCCCTCAAAGGGCAGGTTACAGTCATTGAAAACGTTTGGGGATAAATGACATGTCAGCAGGTTATGTAATAGACAACAGATTCGCCCGTCCTTTAAGGCTGAATGACATCAGACAGTTTCACCCGGCCCACCAAGCCCAGACCTGTGACATCAGGACTGCTCATTCTCTGTCCTTCCCCAACCCAGGCTGTTTGGGGCAAAAGCGTGAGAATTCCAGATTTTACTGTGAGAAATATTAGGAGGCCAGGACGGTGCCCCTTCAGAGAAGCCAGGTGCAGAATCACCAGCGGAGGCTCGTTCCTCCAGGGCTGAGAATGGATCGCAGAGTCCAGCAACCCTGAGCGGCCCTGAGGCGCTGCGGGGCCAGGAGCCACGGGGGGCCCTCGGGGGAGGGGGTCCGAGGTGACGGCAAGGGCTCGGAGGTACTGGCCCCACAGGGCAGTACAGTGGGAGGGCAGGATCCCAGCAGACACCCGTCAAGTGTCCCCCGCTGTACTTGCGGGAATCCAACTAACAGGAGACCCCGCCCGTCCTGACACCTGCTGCTGATGCTGTGGCCGCCTCGAGCTGTCCTTCAGTGTCAGTGGAGGACCTCAGCCAGGCCCACCTCACTTCCAAATCACAGAAGCCCCAGTTCCAATGAATTAAGGCAAAGACAGCCTTCACACAGAGGTTCAAGAACGGCACCGGTCTTGGCAACAGTGGGTCCAGAACTCAAAGGTCCTCAGAGCCCTTCCTCGCCCGTCCCAGCCACCCATCATCTGGGGGACAGTCCCCACCTGCAACCCCGGGTGTTCAGCCTCCTGCACTGGGGCCAGAGGTCTTCTGTCTCCTGGGGCCCCCTGGGAAGACTTGGGTTGGCCCTGCCTGGGTCAGGAGGACGGCACAGTCCACCTTGGCCCAGCTGGGCAGAGAGTAGGGGGGTATAAAGAGCAGCTGTCCAGAGTCCTGCAGAGGACAGGACCCCATGGCAGGAAGGCAGCAGTGGAGGATGATGCCCACGCAGACGGTCACGGAGACATTTGACGCTGACAAGCGTTCCCGCAGACATCGCCTCCCGAGGTTCCCTGACACCCTTGGGGTACAGGCAAGCCTGACGCCCCCGAGAAGCCGGACAGCCGCACCCACTGGTCTCCTTCATGACCCATCAGGCTGCTCCTGGAGCAGGCGCCGGGCCTGCCCACAGCCCTCACTTCCCACCAGAGCCCCCACTCCTGGCCTGAGGGCTCTCTCTGGACACAAGCATGTGCACAGCCCCCACGTGGGCAAGACACAAGTGCCCATGAGCAGCGACCTGACAGTGACCAACTGAAGAAGCAGAAGAAAGACTTCACCTCTTCACTCGCCTCCAGAGAGGCACAGCCCACATGGTCCCCTCGAGGCCCAGTGGCCCACGGGGATGAGCGGGGCGTTCGCGCACCCTGTCTACTGCCCCGCCACCCTGCTGGTGCCTCCCGGACCACCTCCCAGAGAAAGGACTCGAAGCCTAATTCTCATCTCAGGATCTGCTTCTGCAAAATCTTCAATTAGGATGCTTTGTACATACTAACAAGCTGTTGTCAATAAGCAGATGTAAGTAAAGTCTATACAATAACTAAACTAGATACCAGTGCCCTCAAATCCAGAAGGCAAATGGCAGTGCTCTGCTTCCCGCCCCAGGCCCTCAGAGACAGACATCACTAATCGACTGAGGCTCCCCCCACTCCCCGCCTTTTGGAGGCCGTAGAAGGACAGAGAGGGAGAGCATCATGATCACTTCGTCATGTCTGCCCCTGGGAGAACGAGGGCAGCAAGTGCCTTGCTGTTTGCCATCCCAGCCAGTGGGCTTGCAGAGACGAACGTCACTGTCAGGTTGTCTCCCGTTTCCAAAATGGCTACTTCTCCCTTCCTCCATCGCCTGCCTTGCTAAGACTCCTATGTGTGTAAGTCGATGCCAAGCGCTCAGCTCGCCTCCCACTCCACAAAGGAAACAGAGGTGCCGAACGCAGAGAGCAGTCGGCACCCACCTGGGTGAGTGGTGCGGCCGAAAATAGGCATGACTCACGCTTGGCGGGGGAGGGCCAGACCGCGGTTCCAGCAAGCCCTCCCCCGCCTCAAATGCCACCGAAAGTGTCCAGGGAGGAGAACCGTGCGTCCTGCAGGCACAGCTCTGTGTGTGCGGGCCACGCAGCCACACAGCCGCCCAGACCCCACTCCCCGAACAGTCACGTGGCCCAGGAGGGCCTTCGGGCTCCACCGCTCGTGTCACTCGGAGTACAGCCGGAACCATCTGGCCAGCCTGGAGCCCATTCAGAGTCCCTGCATAAACACAGCCCGTCACTTAGGAAAACAGAATTACATTTTCCATAGTGAAGAAATAAATCTCTAGGGGGTATTTACGAAAATGTATACTCTGCTAAGGGACGGCGTGTTTTTGGCCAACTGGCTGGAACAGGGTTTTTGCACAACATAGAAAAAAAATAGTGAGTGAAGAAAGGAAAGCCCAGTTAGGTCCATGTTCAAAATAAACAGTCTTTACAGTTACAGAGAGTCCCTGGTTTGCAGCCAGGCTGAGTTCCAGGGCTGTCTTTCCAAGGCAGTCGTTTGGACCCTGACATGTACTTTCCCATAGAAACGATGTCTGTTGGTCATCAAGTTAACCCACAGCCGTCTCTTCCGATGATAGTGTATGGAAATGAGTTCCCGCCTTCACACGCCTCTGCAGCGCCTCTGTGAGAAGATAAATTCTGATGTCCAGAGCAGGGCAGGGCAGGGCCAGAGCTGGGGAGAGCTGGGCGATGGGTGACAGCAGCCTCAGGAGGGTGGGAGGGGGCAGTGAGATTTGGTGGCCATTGGCTTCTGGTGCGAATGCAGCACCCCTTGTGCTCCGGCAAGATCTGTGAACTCCCTTAGCCCCGGTCAGCCCACCTCGGAACGGTTCCCACCTTACACTGTTGCTGTCGGGACAGTGAAATGACAGCAAGGATACGGAGCACAAATTACAGGGCTTGGCTTCAAATAAGAGCTTGGGAGAGAAGCTGCAGTTACCTTCACGTGCAAAAGAGAACTTGATTATGAAATCTGAGGATTGCAGGATCTGAGGGAATGCACTAAGTGTTTCCAACAAATGGCAGGACCACATCACTTTACCCTAAAGTGATCCCCATGCCTGGCCCGTGGCCATCTATACCAAGGATTGGTGGATGGATGGGTGGATGGAAGGATGGATGGATGGACAGATGGATGGGTAGATAGATGGATACACAGATGGATGGATAGATGGATGGATAATGTATAGATGGATGATTGGATGGGTGAGTGGAGGGATGAGTAGATGGATAGATGACAGTGGGATAGACCAACGGATGAATGAATGTATGAAGATCAAACCCATTCTGTCTTCTTCTCCCTCACCACTGCCTCTGGCTTGAGTTCAAGGCGCTCTTCTCAGGGCCCCACTGCTTAGCACTGCCACAGGCTTTGATGCCATTGACTCCCACCCAGTAATTGAAATTCTCTGACTCTAGGCTCTGAGGAACCATCTCTTTATACCACCTCTTCCTTAGTCTCCTTCCCTGACTGCTGGCCCCTCAGGTACCATTTCCATGGAGATGTTCTCCATGGCTATCCTTCAACCCAATTCTCCCCTTCTCCCCTCTCTGTGGGCATCATTATCCCGTAGGGTCAGCTCTCATTTCCCCACTATTTTCCAGCCTTGATTTCTTACCTGAGCAACAAAGTCAAGTTTGCTATGCCCAATGGTTATTTTCCTACTGAGGTCTCACTAGTACCTTAAACCCAAAACTAAAATACTCTCTTTTTCTTGTTTCCTTCCCCAAGCAGTCTGTTCTCCCTCTTGGGTCCCCAGCCCCTACCCTTGCAGGCATAAGCTTGAAGCCTCAGAGTCACCATTTCTTCTCTCAGACTCCCCATCTCATCATTTGGGTGATGAGAATGTGCTCTGTCGTGTCCTCATGCCCTCCCAGTCTTACGCCTTCACCCAAACTCGGGACCTGCTCTCTTTCCTGGTCTTTTGAGCTATCCTCTGTTATAGTCAGGGAACAAACACCAGCTGCTCCGACAAACAAATCCTCAAGTCCCAGGGGCCAGAGTGTCCTCTCTCTCACTGTGTTGGGTGTCCGTTGTTGTGTGCGAACCATTCCGAGATTTAGTGGCTTAAAACAGGAACTGTTCTATTATCATTCATGATTTGGAGTGTTGACTGGACTCAGTTGGGTGGGTTTTCTGCTCCATGTGATGTTGGCTGGGGATGTTGTCATCTAGGGCCTTGGCTGGGCTGGAATGACCAGCATGGCTCCCTCAGGGTCTGGCCCCTTCAGAGGAAGGGGCTGGTGCACTGAAACAGCTGAGCACCTTTCCACGTAGCCCCAAGCACCACCCCTTCTACTTAGTAAGGTCAGCAGGGTAGCTGGACTTCTATGTGGCATCTCAGGGCTCCTCCAATGAGGAAGCATCAGCTGCCAGGCCTGCTTAGGGCTTGGATCCCTACCTCACCATCACTGAGGCCACATTCTGTTGACTCAAGGGAGTCAGAGGACCAGCTTGGGAGGGCACTACACAAGGATGTCCCTACACTAACCATCTCATCCCTTGTAGATGGTATTTGGTGGTAGGGCCTTTGAGGGGTGATTAAGTCACGGGGTAGCACCCTCATGAGTGAGATTTGTGTCCTTATAAAAGAGACCCCAGAGAGTTCCCTCCCCTGCCCCACCATGGGTGGGGGGAGACACATCTAGATAAGACAGCTGTCTATGAAGCACAAAGCTCTCATCAAATGCTGAATCTGCCAGTGCCTTGATCTTGGAAATCCAGACTCCAGAACTGTGAGAAATAAATGTCTGTCATTTATAAATCACCCAGACTAGAGTATTTTGTTGTAGCTGCTCAAGCAGACCGAAACAGGTCTGGCCACAAAGAGGTATGGCTCACTGGGGCCATCTTTGAAGACTAGTGACCACATTCATTCAGGTCACAGTCCTCAGCAGGTCTAGATAACATCATTTGCAACTTGTGGACTTCAAAGCCAGCACAGCAGAGGAAAAGAGAGAAAGGGAGAGAGCTGGAGAAAGGACGGTGACTTCTAAATCCCTCTGCACATCAGCCAGGACTAGTCTTATGACCCCAGCACGACTGCAAGGAAAGCTTGGGATTGGAGAGGAGCAGGAGACTATTGGGTAAGCCCTCACGGCCTCTGCCCCATCATCTGTGTCCTCTAAGGATGGTTCCTGTGTCCGTGAGCACAAGAGGATCCCATTCACCGTGGCTGGGTGTGTAAATGGTGACAGCCTCTGCTAGAGGCGGTGTGACCTCCCCAGCCTCCTGCTTGCCCATGGCTGGGTGTGGAGACCACAGCATCCATGGGCCCTCCGGGCTCTAAGACTCAGTGGGCATGACTAAGCCACAGAAGACGAAGGCTTAGGAGCTTCAGGACACCAGTGTCCTGTCCTCTTTCCAGAGTATTTTGTAGTGTTGGCCAGAATGGAAAGGCACTCATTCCTCTCAAGGGTGGAGGCTGCTGGTGTGTCCCTGCTGGTTCCTGCCCCGTGGAGGAGAACACACAGGATCATTGTGGGCGGCGGAATTGGCCACATTGGGCAAGTTGATTTGTGTAGCCTCTTTACTACACTGTGCCCAATTCAGGGTGCCATATTAGCACAAAGGTGGAGAAACCAGAGAGAACTCCAAAAACAACAAAACCACTTGACCTATAAGTGAAGGTGGAAGGAATTGGGATTAACTCACCAAATGAACAGGAAATGACTCAGCATCCAATGCCTGTAAGCAGCAAGTCCAGAGTGTGGACATGGTGTCCAATGGACCTGGCTGGGATGGCTGGCTCCATCGCCACCAGCTGCGGGGCCTTAGTCCTGTCACTTCACCTCTCTGAACGTCACGTTCCTCATCTGTAAAGTGGCCAAAGTCGTCGTAGCTCCTTCGCTGTGTTCCTGTGACCGTAAAATTAAATCCTACATGCACTGGGCTCATGGTAAACGATCAGTAAACGTGGGTGGGGCGCTTGCTCTTGATGTGACTATCCTTCTTTCCAACTTTGTTGGAATGACATGGTAATTTCTACAATTAGGTTAATTCAGAGGGAAATCACTGGTAGTCAAGGACCTCAACAGATCCTTAGAGTGGCAGAGCAAACCCTCCCGGCCCAGCCCCTGTCCGCCTCTCCCATATGATCCTACCTCACACAGCACACCCCGTTCCTGACGAAGAACTTACAGTCTGAACTGGTTAAGGTTCTTCTGGATGAATCTGGATGGACTGAAGCAAACTGAAGATGTGCTGAAATCCAAGCAACACCAAAGACCCAGAACTCAGGAGGGGCAAGAACCAGGAAGCTCTGGAGAGGGAAGGATTTCAGAAGCCCCGCCATGTACTCTGGGCTTCAGATTCACACGGGAGACAACCGGGCTCCCAGGAGGACAATGGCTGGAGGCGGGTGAAGTGTACTTCGGAGAAGGCCTTGCGGAGAGCGAATGGGGCAGGGTCAGTCTCTGGCAATGGGCCTCAGGATAATCCAATAGGGGCTGCCTGGAGTGAAGCACATGCACCACCGAGTGTGAGAGAGGATCCCAGGCTTTTGGCGCAAGCGTGTTTTATTTTATTCAGAAAAAACCCTGCTGAGTACACCAGACTCTTGGTTTTATGGGGATTACTGCTTAGGAAACCTATAAAATAGGCCTTTACTGTATTACTGTTTGGAGCAAGCAGAAGGGGCGCGCACCTGGAAACAGCAAGTCACAAAGGGGCTTCGTGGATTAATGCGGCTTAAAGAGTATGGCCTCAAAGGGGGAGTTGAAGAGCGCGCATTAGAAATGGACGTGCTCCGGGGTATCCAGCGTCCGGAGAGCAAAGGCTTTTAGGGCCGCGTCGGGAAATCCAAGTGAGCAAAGTAGAACAGGGGTGAGGGAAGCGGGGGCAGCGGAGGCCAGGCTGGCTAGAGAGGGCAGGATGGAGCCAACTGGCTCCATTCACCCCCCGCCGTGAGGAAATGCGGCCCGGAGCTGGAGAATCTCTGCTTTCAAAGAAAGGTGGGACATTTGGGATTTTTATGAGAATTTTTCGGATTTTTCAATGCAAGTAACTGACTCAAAAGTTGTCAAGTGTCAAGTGATGGGACAGCCATGCATAGCATGTCACGGACTGAAGCCCACCCCTGGGCGTGCGGCCTCCAAGCCCACTGAGATTCGAGAAACATCTGGATGCACAGCCGTGGGGGTCACCCTGCCCCTCGCTCTTCTATCAGCACAGAGAAAGGGCCGTGTAACCAGGCTCGGGGGGAAATGGGGAACCGAGAACGTTAACTACCTCTTCTCCTTGGAAGGTGAAAATGGTACTTAAAAGGGTCCTTTTGTGTTAATAATACATCGTTATGAAATGCTCAAACATACAGAAAAGGCGAAAGAACCTTACAGTGAACGTCCACATCTCCACCACCCAGACTCCTCCATTAGGAGTTCACTGTATTTGCTTTATCGCGCACCCATCCACCCATCCGATCCATCTGTCCATCCCTCCAGCCACCATCGAACAGACTCATAATGGCGTTCCAGGTAAATGAGCTGGAATGAGGTCTTGGGGGGTTTCCTGGTTCCTTGCAGGCTCGTGCCCTGACCCTTCCTCCCGCTGCTCTGTACTGAAGGGAAATAGGAGCCCCAGGCCCGTGGTCTTCTGGTTCATGGCTGCAGGCAGATGCTGGTAGAGGCGGGCAGGCAGGGGAAGCATTTGGGTATCTCGACTTCCCCCTCTGTTTCAGGGGGCCCCCAACTGGATAAGAAAATACCTGCTGGTCATCCACCTGGGGCCTCAGCTCCGACCGGCCACGCCTGAAATGAATCCAGCATCTCCCAGGGGCCCGAGATCCTGGGCTCCGAAGACACCTCCTCCCCTCTTGGCCTAGAGGGGAGAGTGACTTCCCGCCCTTGTCCGTGCCTTGATTGCCTTGCCCTTGTGTACTTTACCTCCTCCCTCCCTCCACCACCGAGGAAACCCTTCCCTGCATCGTGTCCTCTATCTGATATAAGCGGCATGGGTTCCATTGTCTTGACTGGATCTGAGCTGAAAGAAGAGGTCAGTCCATCTGTGACCTTCAGTCTTCCGGGAAGCACAGGCCATGACATGAGATGCTGGTTGCGGATGGCACCTGTGGAAGCAGCGGGAAGGGGACAGTACGGGAGATGGCCTCCGAACCACCATCGTGGAGGCCATCAGGCACCAGCCAGGAGGAAGAGGGTCGCTGGCACCAGCCTTCAGAGGGTCCTGCGCCAGGTAGAAAGGGCCAGGCTCTATCCTCCACTGTGCCCAGAACCTGCCAGGGGCTATAACAATCCGCCTTGGCCCAGGCACCCCCTTGGGGTCTTAAAGATGCTGAAGCCAGAGGCTCCCCCCACAAACTCACTGGCTTTCCAGCAAGATCTTCCTTGAAGGGGGAGCCAAGTGGTTTGCCTCCACACCCACAACAGCAAGCCCCTCCTTTGTTTTTAATGGTTTTTGATGTTTATTCATTTTTGAGAAAAAGAGAGACAGAGCGTGAGTGGGGGAGGGGCAGAGGGAGAGGGAGACCCAGAGTCCGAAGCAGCTCCAGGCTCTGAGCGGTCAGCACAGAGCCCGACGCGGGGCTCGAGCCCACGAACTGTGAGATTGTGACCTGAGCTGAAGTCAGATGCTTGACTCACTGAGGCGCCCGGGAGCCTCTCCGAGGACACTTCTAAGCAGGTGAGTAACCACATGGGTCACAGTGGATGGGCTGGTTAGGGCCCAGCTGGGATCAGAGAAAGGTTTTAGGAGATAAAGCTCATCCAGTTGTCGACTGGAACATGAGAAACGATGCTCTAAAACTGACGACCAGAACCAGTTCTAGCCACTGAGACCTCCCGCTCAGCCTTAGGAACCCTTTCTATATATTTTTTTATTAATAGTTTATTGCCAAGTTGGTTTCCATATAACACCCAGTGCTCTTCCCCACAAGTGCCCTCCTCCATGACCACCACCCCCAACCCCCTTCCCCCCTCCCTCTTCAGCCCTCCGTTTGTTCTTAGCATTCAAAAGTGTCTCATGATTTGTCTCCCTCCCTCTCCCCAACTCTTTTCCCCCCTTCCTCTCCCCATGGTCCCCTGCCAGGTCTCTCCTGTTAGACCTATGAGTGCAAACATATGGTATCTGTCCTTCTCTGCCTGACTTATTTCGCTTAGCATGATACCCTTGAGGTCCATCCAATTTGCTATGAAAGGCCAGATTCCATTCTTTGTCATGGCCATGGAGTACTCCATTGTATAGATAAACCACATCTTCTTGATCCATTCATCAGCTGATGGACATTTAGGCTCTTTCCATGAAGGAAATCCTTCTAATCAGTTAGAATTGAAATCCACATTTCAGTGGTTTTTGATAAATGTATACACCTATGTCTCTGAAGTGTACATCTTGATGAATTACAACAAAGTCATCCAACCACGTAGCCGCCACCTCAGTGAGGATATGAACCATTTCCATCACCCCTAAAAGAGCCCCTTGCACCTCTTCTTAGTCACCCCCCACCCTCAGCACAGATAGCTCCTTACCTAAACCAAGTCAGATTTCTCTACTCCAGAGTTTCCTGCCAATGGAAGCTGATTCTACCCTCTACACTTTTGTGTCTGGCTTCTTTCATTCGGCATAATGTCTTTGAGAGTCACTCTAGTTGCTGTGTATCATCAGTTTGTCATTTTTATTGAGGACATGCTACTCTTCCATTCTGCGGTCACCACACTTTGTGGACCCCGCCACCTGCAGACAGGAGTTCGCATCATCTCCAGTTGTGGGCGACCGTGCCCTGCCTGCTGCCGCAGGGTTTCATTTCTCTGTAACTCGTTCACCATTGTAACGTTTCCTTTGGGGTAATTGTAGATTCAGGGGTAGTTGTAAGAAACACTACAAAGAGACGCAAACATGCTTTACCCAACGTCCATCCGAGGCAGCATCTTGTATGACGATAGAACTGTATCGGAACCAAGAAACTGATCTTGGTGCAGTTCATCCTTATTCAGATTTACCAGTTATGTCTGCACTCGTGTGTGTAAGACAGAGTGTGTGTTGAGTTCTGTGCAACTTTTTCGCACGTACAGATTCACGTGACCCCACCGCACTGAAGGGGCAGACTAGGTCTACCGTAGGACCCTTTGGTAGCCTCAGCCCCCCCCCAGCCCCCTCAGTAACCCTGGCAACCATCATCTGTGCTCCACCTCTGTAAACGTGTCACAGCCATGCTATTTACAGGGGATCATGCAACTTGTGATGTTTGGAGGTGAACCTTTTTCATGAAGCATAATTCCCTTAAGACCTATCCCAGGCCTTTACGCGTATCAGTGGTTTGTGTTTTTTTATTGCTTGGAAGTAGTTCAAGATATCAATGCGTGAGTTGGTTTAACATTTCACCTTCTGAAGGACACAAAGTTACTCCTAGTTTAGGGCTAATACAAACAAAGCTTCTATGAACATTGGTATACAGATTTTTGTGTGAACACGATCTTTCAAATTTCTGGAAGAAATGCCCAACGGCCAACGGCAAGGCCAAATGGCAAGGGTGTGTTTAGTCTTGTGGGAGACGGCCATTTTCTTTTCCGCGGGGCTGTCCCGTCTGGCATTTCCACCAGCAAGTTTCAGTGACCTGGTGGCTCCTCGTCCCTGCCAGCATTTGATGACATCACAATCTTTTGTTTGAGCTCTTCTTACAGGTGGAAATACCTCATTGTGGTTTTCTTTGCGTTTGCCTCACGACTAATGCTCGTTTACTATCCGTGTGTCCTGTTTGGTGAAATGTCTGTTTATGTCTTTCGCCTATTTTCTAACTGGATTGTTTGGGTTTTATCTTGTTACACTGTTGAGTTGTAAGAGCTCTTTATATATTCTAGATACTAATCCTCTGTTGCAAGTATGTTCCCCAGTAGACTGCTTTTCTTTTTATGCTCTTCACAGACTCCTCCACAGAGCAAGCTTTCTAGTTTGGATGGGGTCCCATTTATCTCATTTACCCATTTGCTCTTGTTTTTCTTTTCTTTTTTCTTTTTTAATATTTATTTATTTATTTTGAGAGAGAGAGAGAGAGAGAGAGCAAGTACACAAGTGGGGAGAGGGGCAGAGAGAGAAACTCCCAACCAGGCTCTGCACTGTCAGCACAGAGCCCGACATGGGGCTCGAGCCCACAAACCATGAGATCATGACCTGAGCTGAAGTCAAGAGCCGGACACTTAACTGACTGAGCCCCCCAGGCGCCCCTCTTCTCCTTTTTCCTCTTGGTGTCAAGTCAAACAACTAACTCTTCACCTAGCCCTGATTTAAAATATTTTTTTCATAAACATATCATGGTTTTATATTTTACTTCAAGGCTGTGATTCACTTTGAGCGTCATGTAACGTGTGAGATTTAGGCCGAGGTTCATCTCTGCCCACGGAGGTCCACTGGCCTTCATGCCACTTGCTGAAAAGGCTCGCCTTCCTTCACGGGCTGCTCTCACGCCACTGGCAAGTTGGGCATCAATTGGGCATACGTGTGTGGATCTATTTCTGGCTTCTCCACTTTGTTCTGTTGACCTATGAGTCTATCCCTCTGGCAAATCCTTAGAGTCTTGATTACTGTAGCTACATAATGGCCCTAACAATATAAACCACTCTTTTAAAAAAATAACAAATATGAACTAAATTCCTCTTTAACTTCTCTCACATCCTTTGAAGGTCCTGCCGGAGATGAGACACAAGTGAGAGTCAAGAAAGCAGCCCAGGAGAGCCTGAGCCGAGCCAACTCTGGAGCAGAGAGAGGATGGGAAAGGCTCAGCCGGGTTCCCGCTTCCCACGGGGTGGTGGGGAGGTAGGGCTTTACTAGGTCCCGCCACTGGGCTGGACCAACCCCAGGACACAGGGCACTGGAAGGAATTACGGCAGAGGGAACTCAGGGCCACATTTATGTGCACATGGGGCCGTTACTGGAGGCTCCTCACTGGGAACCCCAAGACTCCGTGTCTGAGGCGTCTTTCCCGAAAATAGGAGACTCAATCAACAGGGGGCAGGGAGTTGATAGATTAACATCGCAGCCTCCCCCACACAGGCTGGAAGATCTCGGAAGTGTGTTCTCCTTTGCCTTCCGTCTCCAGCTGCCCATGGAGGCAACCATCCTGATCACACACTCTTTCACCTCAGTTCCTTCTCCTATGCTCCCCACTCCCCTGCAGGTGCCCTCCTGGGGTGGCTCCTGAACAGAAACTATTTGTATTAAATGCGCTCAGCATCTGCTCCTAGGGGACGCAAACCAGGACGGGGCCGGAGCTACTTAGAGCCGGTTGCCCTTGGCCCACAGTTTGCACTGGTGCCGCACGGCTGTCACTGCGGGTCTGGATTCTTATAAACCAGCTGCCCCCTAAAACTCCGCGCTCTTGTGTGATGGCACCGCCTGTCTCCCCGACAGCAGCTGCCACTTGGGTACTTTAGCGTGGAGACTTGGGGACATGGGTGGTCATTTGAATGCTGTGTTTTATTCTTGGCTTATAAAAATGAGCAGTGCTGGGGACTGGCTATGCGGCCCCAGAATGTACACGCTGAACCCCAGTCACCCTCCGTGATATCGGACTTACAGGGAGGCCCATAAATGTTAATGAGGTCGTCAGGGCAGGGGCTCTGATCTAATAGGACTGGTGTCCCTATGAGAAGAGAGAGACTGCAGATACTTCCCCCCCCTCTGTGTGTGTGTGTGTGTGTGTGTCTCACACAGACACAACGAGGTAAGGCCATGTGAGGACACAGCAAGAAGACAACCATCTGTAAGCAGGGAAAGACATTCTCTTCAAAAACCAAGTTGGTGGAGACCTTGGTCTTAGACTTCCCGCCTCCAAACCTATGCAAAAGTCAATTTCTGCTGTTGGAGCCACCAGCCTACGCTCTGTTGTTACAGCAGCCCAAGCAGGCTAATGCAAGTAGTAAATAGAAGGAGGGAGAGGAGGGGGAGAGGCAGTGATGGGGGAGGGGAGGAGGGAGGGAGGGGGGAAGTTTGCTCACACTAGTGAACAGTCTCCTTAACTCCAAACAACTGACAGTGATGGAAATCTTCGGAAAGGCCGGAGGCAGGGAGTCCGCTTTGATCCACACTCACAGGACCCGAGGAAAGGAGCCAAATTAAACACTCGAGTGCTAGAACTGCTTCCCACAGATCTGAAAGAAGGGGCGTTACAAAACTCTGTCGTCTTCTCTGGGTCTTGGGGAATCAACTCGTCTGCAAGTGTGAGCTTCCGGCCGCCCTGGTCTGGCAGTGGGAGAGGGCACGTGTGCCCCGACCTGAGAGGCGCTGGGGACAGAGCTGCCTCCGCTGCCCCATCGGGGCTCTGCACTCAGTCCCGTGTGCGCAGGGACACAGTCAGGGACACACACCAGAGGGGCTGCCGCCGCCTGACCCGGGGCTCCCCCAAGAGGAGTGCTTCCCAGGGCAGCAGCCATCACCCAGGTCTGATGCGGGGGACGTGCTGGCAGGACGCTGGCTCTAGCCGCCAGATGTCTGAAACCGGTCTGCCTGGGAAATCCAGCACAGAGGGAACAAGATTCCAAAGACCAGCAAGCTGAAACCGGACACCTAGAGACGTGGCAGGCCATTTAGCAATAGAGCATAAGCATGAAAGCACTCAAGCATGTCACTTAGGTCTGCTCCGGGGAAATCTGGGCTTCCAGGTGCTCCGGACCCTAATGGACCCAGGTGGGCAGCCTCGCAGCCCCCCAAGCGCCTCATGGTGGGTGGGGAGGGTTGTTAGGCTCGCCGCAGGCTCAGGGGCAGGGAGGATGGGCACTTACACAGATAGGGGTTTGCTGCGGGGCTGGTGCTGGAGCCTGGGTATGTGCTGTGCCCCGCCCCACCCAGGGCCTCCAGGGGTGCAGAGTCCGCCTCAGTAACCCACTCCGGCCAGCAGAGGGCAGCAGAGGGCAGCAGAGGGCAGCCTGTCATCTGGGTGCCAGGGAGCCTGTCCCTGAAGGGTGGAGACAGTGCCCAGGCTCAGAAGGAAGCCGTCCGGAAGCTCTTGAAGCTGTTGGACAGAGGCGGGCAGGGTCGCGGGGCTCCTGCGGCATGGGCCCTCTGGGACAGTGGTTCTTTCCTCCATTCCAGCAGGAACCCCCGGCAGGCACAGACGTCAGAGTCCGGTCTAGGCTGCTCTCCCGCCCCAGCTCCTGAAGGGCGGTGGTCGGCTACATGCCAAGGTCAAAGGAGCCGCCAGCCTGAGGCTGAGGGCTCAGCACCGCAGGGCCAGAGTCTGAGCCTGTGGCGAGGCTGAGGTGCCAAGCAGGGCTCCGATGGACGCCCCAGGCACCAGGCCGTGGAGCCGGAGGACTCAGGGCCCCGGGGAACAGGGAAGCTGATGAGGAGGAGGTGTGCACGTCAGAAGCTCCCGAGCAGAGAGCCATGTGGCTGCAGGGATGCGTAAGGCCGCACTGGGACTCTCCCTAGGGGTCCGTCCCGGGCCGGGGTGCTGGGGTCTGGATCAGTCTGTCGTGGGAGGTTGGGAGGAGGGTCTCGAAGGGAAGGGTCTTAGAGAGGTGGACGTGGAGTCCTGTGCCTGATGGAGCCCAGGGTGACACCCGCCCGAGGGCCTGGCCCGATCATCACCAAGTTCAGGGGCAGAGGTGGTGCGCTCAGCCATCAACTTCCCAAGGACCACGGTGGCCCGGCGGCCTTTCTGGAGAAGCTTCCCACTGGGGAGGCCCAGAGGCCGTGCTGGGCTCCGGGAGGGGCCTGAGCTGGAACCCCAGCTCCAGCCGCACCGTCCAGTGGCCTTTGGAAAGTCACTTAACTGACACTCACCCTGTCTGAGCCTCAGTTTCTTGATCCATAAAGTGGGGCTGATTATAGCAGCGCCTACCCCCACGGGAGTGCAGTGGGGACTGAGATCATGTAAGGGACTCCAAGCACAGGGCTGTGCAGGGTGTAAGGTCTCAGAATCAGGGAGCCACTGAACAGCATGTGGCTGTCACGTGAGGGGCAGCAGGAGCAAGTGACTGTCAGCTGGATGCTGGGCAGGCCCTGGAGGCTGCTCCCGGGGTGACTGCCCGGGGGGCTCATGCATCCAGGGTGGTCGGCGCTTGGGATTCAGGCAGCAGCCTCTCAGTCACCAGCCGCTGCTCACGAGGGACCCCACGGGTCCCCAAGGGCAGAAAGGGCTGCAGGGACTCGGAAGCCCGGGGCCACGCGGGGCGTTGCTGTGCAGGACCTCCATCTGCCCTCCGGGGGCGCTCCCCCCCCATCCTGCTATGTGTCCCGGACTCTGCCCTCTGCGGCCCACATGCACTGGGCCCTGCCTTCTGGCTTCACCGTGGGCTCAGTCCATGCCGGGCGTCAGCCGGACCCAGAGCACAGGGAGATGGATGGGGGTCCTTATCCCCCGCTGCCCCCCTCATGGCCCTCGCTGTACCCTCCCCCACAGGCCAGCCGCCACCGGGAAACTCCTCCCTCCGCTGCTCCTTAAGGCCTAAGGTGGCAGTGGCTTTCCCTGTGACAGGCTTCAGCCTCCCTCCCTGGTCTCCTTAACCTTGCCCACACCTCTGCTGGGGCCTTGCTGCCCAGACCCTGGCTGGGGGTTAGGGAGGCCCCTGGGGTGACAGCCCGGAGGCCCCGTGAGGCCAGGATCAAAGAGGGTGGGCTTTGCGCTCAGGCCGGGAGCCCTTGGGTTACCAAGTCCTGCAGGGGGAGCCCAGACAGAACAAGGCCCGGGGCGTGGGGACAGAGGTCCCGGAGCTGCCCCGGCTCAGACTTGCTGTGGGGAGTTAGGGTGAGTGACAGCGCCAGAGGACACTCACTGCTGGGGAAGGGCCCGCAGGTGGGAGATGCTGGGTGTGACGGGCCCTTCCCGGAGTCTGCACGGAGCCCTCGCTCTGCAGAGTGGGGCCCGGCGCCCAGGACACATGTCCCCACAACCACGACGCCCAGGCCCGCGCCGGAGACCACACAAGCCAGGACGTGACTCAGCTGCCAGCTGCCAGCCAGTTCCCCATTGTTTCCTGGGAAATGGCAGTCCCGGGTCCCACGCCTTCGCATCCAGAGAATTAGAAATAGCGGCTCCCGGCTTCTCCCACCCAGCCCCCCGGGGCCACCCGCCCACCCCCTGTCCCCTGCCCACAGCTGTGGCCAGCCAGATGCGCCTCCAGGGTCCGCCCGGTGGAGGGAGGCAGGGGCCGGCCTCCTCCATGGCGGGGGTGGTTCGCGTCAGAAAGGGAGCCGCTGGAGGCTGGGTCTTCCTAGCAGTGGCTTGGGGAGGAGGGCAGGACCCTGAAAGGAGCAGCCCCAGCGGCTGTGGGCGGATCCCTGGAGGCCTCTGCAGGCCTCAAGGTCCTGGGGCCGTGAAGGCACTGGGCCAGGGATCTTGACCTTGTGTTTGAGGATGGAGGGAAATCCCAGAACTCTCATTCTCCCGCCCCGCCCCACCCTCTGAAGGCCCAAGGATTCCCTTCCCGGATCGGAAGTCCGTGATGCCACAGGACAGCGGAGCCCCCAGCAGGTCCCGAACCAATGACAGCCCGCTGGGAAGTGAAGCCCTGAGGGGCCCCACCCAAGGGGGCTTGGGCCACCAACCAACGGGACGGAGGCACCAGGAGACGCTAATTTTTGTAATTTAATATTAAAAACAAAAAGAACAACAAAAAAAGCATTCAAGTAACCACTGTGGATGAAAACACTTGGCTTGGGGCGCGTGGGTGCCTTGGTTAAGTGTCCGACTTCAGCTCAGGTCATGATCTCCCGGTTCATGGGTTTGAGCTCCGTGTCGGGCTCTGTGCTGACAGCTCAGAGTCTGGAGCCTGCTTTAGATTCTGTGTCTCCCTCTCTCTCTCTGCCCCTCCCCCACATGCACGTGAGTGTGCAAGTGCTCTCTCTTTCTTTCAAAAATAAACATTAAAAAAAAAAAAACCCACTTGTCCGGAGGGCCCAGCGCTGTATTTCCATGACTTCTCTCTACTTCCATTTGGTTTTACTTTGAGTCACACAACTGGGAGGGAGGAAGAGCAGGGTCACCTAATACACCCAGGGCTCTGGGCTTGCAGGTCCTAGGCACCACTGATGCACCAGAACACTCAGTTTGTGACGAGGGCCTCCCAGTCAAAGGGCAGGAGGCCGGGGGCTCGGCGTTCCGAGGGGTCAGGGCCCCTGGGGGTCTGCAGGAAGGCCTGGAGAGCAGATGGCCAGCATTCCAGGCTTCTCTGTGGCTGCCACTGGGGTCCTGGGTGGGGGGGCACAGGGGCCACAGTCAGTCCCCCCCCAGGGGCAGATGTTCGAGGGTGGGGCGCCCGCATGCCTCTGAGGGGCTCAGCCTCCGGCAGAAACCGCATCCCTGCCTTTAATTACGCATTGGAGTTAAACTGGAGGGAAGCTTGCTGGCCGCACATGGAAGCCTTTGAGGCCCCAGCCAGGCCCGGACTTGGGGAAGATCTGGGGGGCGGGGAAGGGGGTCAGGGGTGCAGGGGAGGGGGTCAGGCTCCTGAGAAAAGGCAGGCGGCCTCCTCCGCACTGCACGGAAGTCTGATTCACTCCAGGATCTCATCTGAGCCCCAGGGAGACGCATCCACGCTGCGCGGCACTTCCGGAAGGCTAGCCCGCTCCCTCCGAGCTCAGACGCCCGACCTGGGGAAGGAGTCCCAGCACTGAACCTGGGCAAGCCGAGGCTGCCCCGGGCAGGAGCGTGGGCTCCGCTGCCAGCCGACCTCAGCGGGGCGACGGCCTGACCCTGCCTGCCCGCCCCTGTAGACCAGGGCCCCCTCTGCCCCTTCCCAAGCTGCCATCCGGGGCAGGAGCCACGAGCCATGGGGCAGGAGGCTGCGTGCCAGGCCTGGTGCTGTCGGGGACCAGCCTGGAGGAGGGTCTTTGTCTTCGGCAGACAGACCCCCGGTGAGAACGCAGGAAGGACGGACGTCTCCATGTGGCGCACGCTGTCCCAAGGGTTGTCACTCAAACCCTCAAAAGCCTCGAATCGGAGCCAGATGCCGGGACGGTAGGGCACGTGCAGTCCTGCTCCGCCTCGTAAGTACCGTGCATCCTGGACGATGCCCGCCTCTCCATTTAGCACCCTCTGAAGTGGGGGCAGCTCTGGCACCGTCTCCGTGGGGGGCTGTGCGTGTGGACTGTCACTGTGTGGGTAACACACGCAGCACGTGGTGGACCCGCGCCCGCCTTCTGGCGTCGTGAGGCCGACAGTCCCCTCCGAGATCCACAGCTGGGGTGATGTCCCGCCTCCGGACCCGGACATCAGCTCTTCATAAACCAAGGACTCGTGACGGGCTGGTGAAACACTCCTCGGACGCCGACTTGTGAAGCAGTTATGACAGCCACGTTCAGATGCCCGTCGGGTCACTGCAGCACCGGACCCATCGAAGCGCTCCCGTCTGCTGACCGTCCCGGCCCCCAGGAGGCTCCCCGGGATCTCGGTATGACGGGAACTTTGTGCTGTGTCCTGCGCATTCCGGTGATCGTGTTAGGAGCCCTGACCCCAGCGACATGTTATTTGCCCGCTTTGGCCTTGACTTTGTCATCTTCAGCCCCAAGGACAACTTAGTTTTCAGAGAGAATGCTGTGTTATTCAGATCCGCTTCGTTCCTCCTGTGCTGCTGCTCCGTCCCTGCTGGGTGGTCCACGGGGGCAGAAGCCACTGGGCCCGGTGTCCTTATGTCACTGGGCGGAGGGCAGTGGACACACAGCTCCTGCACTGTGGGCAGGTGGGCCCGGGGGTCCAGGCTGTGGAGGGGCCGGGACAGTCACTACTGCTGACAGATCTGCCGGCCAGCTGCAGCCGGGCCACGGAGCCTGTTGCGTTCCCCTTCCCCAGCCTCTCGGCCAGAGAGAGACTTTTCTTTCCATCTCGGCCTGTTGGAGGTTCTGACTACAGGTCCCTCCGGCACCCGGATAAGATGGAAGCTCAGGGAACATCGGTCCTCAAGCCGCAGGATCCCCGGCCACTCTACCTTCTTCACCCAGTGCTTTGACCATCGTGAAGTCAATCATTTCCGAGGCATTAGGCTCCTGGGAGAACACGGGGGCCGGGGAAGGAAGCCCAGCCTCTTTCTCCAGAATCAAAATCCTAACTCCTTTATGACCTCACGTTCCAACCCGTGTCTCACCAGGTCCCACTAAATACCCCCAAATACGCACTGAATATGCCCAAATAGGGGGGATGGCCCAGAGCAGCCATTTTACTTTCCCACTTGGGCTCTGCTGAGACCCGGCCGGGGGTACTGGGCTAGAGGAAGGAGGGACAGACAGGGACGGGTCTGGAGAACAGCACCTGCTGTGGGGCGGCTACGGCAGGTGAAGCGGACCTCCCGGCACCCGCACCGCCGGGACGGGGGAGAGCCCGCTTCTGGATACTCCGGGTATTCTGGGGAACCCGGGCATTCAAACTCAGACTCGTCCTCCCAAATGTCCCCGTCCCGGACGCCACCGCTGCCCGTTCAAGGCCCTGACTGCACCACAGAAAGCCTACGCAGGGAGTTCCCTGGCGGCCCTGGCACACATTTGCCAGGCGTCAATATCAGACGCCCCCTGAAACCTGAACTTCAGAAAAGCAGCAGATATTTTAGTAAAAATAAGTATGTGTCATGAAACATTTAGAACACTTTTATACTTGAAAAAAAAAAACTGGTCACTGGTCACCTAAAATTGAAATTTAACCAGGCAGCCTGAATTTTACCTGGAAACCCTCCACCAGCACACTTACAGTGAAAAGCTGGGTCTGATCAGCAGCCCCGTCTGCCCCAGGAGGCATGGATTTCTTCCAGCGGTGACGCTGACGGCCTCTGGCTCCTAGCAGGGCCCTGAGACCCTGCACCTGCCATCCTACTTCTCAGGTTGGCATTAGGTTTTCATTCCAGTTTTTAAACGGCTTTCAATACCTGAAAATTCTAATCGAGTGTCTCCAAAACCCTGAATTACGTTTACCAGACTAATTTCAGGGCGCCTGATTGGCTCAATCAGTTGAGCCTCAGTTGAGCTGAGTTTGATTTCAACTCAGGTCATGATCCCAGGGTCACAGGACTGAGCGCTCCTGTCAGACGTGCAAAGATTGCTTGGGATTCTCTCTCTCTCTTTCTCTCTCTCTCTCTCTCTGTCTCTCAAAATAAATAAACATTAAAAAAAACTAATTTCAAAGCCAATGCTCTGGCCCAGGCTTCGGGCAGGGGGACCTGGGCCGGTGGGGAAAGTAGACTCGGGAGGGGTGGAGGGCAAGAGGGAAGGCACAGGAGCAGATGGGCATTGGGTGTGCGCCCCGACCGGAGGCGCACCTGTGCTCCAGGAAACAAGCGTGCCCATCTGGGCTTGGGGAGCAGGTGCTGGTTCACGCGAAGATGGGGGTGAGTATGCGCACAGGGGAGGGTGGGGGAGGGTGAGTGGGCGCGGGGCGGGGCGGGGGAGCAGGGAGACAGGCGAGGGCCTGCTGGGGTCCTGCTCCCGGTTCTGGCTGGCTCTCGGGTCGGCACTGACCTCCGAGCCCTCGCTGGCTGGTGGCCAGATGACCCGAGAGGGCTCGGGGGCAGCAGCTCAGGGGAGCCCGCGTGTGACAGATTAGCGGCGCTGCAAATGTTCCAGAACATTCCTACAAGAGTGTGATGTGAAGTATGAACTGGAGCGTATGCTGTCGGAACTGAAATCAGGTCTCTCTGCACGTGAAGAAGGGGTGGGGAGAGTCGATGCCTGATGTAACCATGGTGACGTGGGAAGGGGGTGTGACGGTCACCGGAGGCCACGTGGTGCACGCTCAGGGGCTCCCCAGGCCACTGTGGCAGGTGAGCTCAGAGGGGCTCTGGCTCTGAGTGTCGGGGGCTGTTCTTCCCGCCATGCTCCCCCTCCCCCCGTGCAGGGGGCCTCCCTGGGGTGCCGGGTGCCTGCTGGGCTACGCTTCAATCGGATGTCCCCTCCCTGACGTGCGGTGCGATCTGGCCCAGCGTCTGGGCTTTCTCACCTGCACAGCCCCGGTGTTGCCGTCCGGGACACAAGAGACCCTTCCCGGCACTCGGTGGGTCCTCAGAGGCCACCAGCTCTCCTGGCCCCAGAAGAGGGTCTTCAGAGACTAGACAGAGCATCCAGCCCGGTGGCCTGAATTCTTTCCCTCACTTCGAGCCATTTCTGCCCCATGCCTGCGTCCTTGGCAGTGACAGCCCCTAATGAAGTTCATCTAGAAACAGGCAAGCGCCCACGGGCCTGTGCCGCACACGGCCCGAAGCTTCCGGAACCGGAGAGCCTAGTGGTCTGACGGCTTTAGGGTCACGGGCTCCATTACTCAGGCGACTTCACTCCCTTCTGCCTTGGCCTCTCTGGTTAATTAGAACCTCTTCTAAGCAGCGTCAAAGTCAAATTCCTCCTGTGTCCGGACGAGGAAAAGCACATTGCCTAAATGAATTTGCAGATCCTACATTTCTGAGCACTTGAACACGGGGTAGGAACAGGCAAGTGAAATTCTGTCTGGCTTTGGGTAGAAGGAAACTGTTTCTTGCCTTCCTCTTCCTGGGGAAAGAAAGCACGGATGACCTCAGCCCAACTCGAGATAGAGGAGGAGGCTGAGTTGCATGGGGGCCGAGGTCTCAGCACTGTAAGGGCCTCTGAGTAGCAGAAGCAAGAGGAGCACATCAGCCCCTTCCCAGCAGACCCTTCCCCAGGAGGTGCCACGGGCACCGGGTGGTAGGGGCAGAGCTCCGTTTGGAAAACGTCTATCGGTCAAAGTTAAAAATCAAGGCATCGTCATTGGCAACAACATATACGGAGCTGGAGAGTATTATGCTAAGTGAAGACGTCGGAGAAAGACAAATACCATATGATTTCACTCCTATGTGGCATTTAAGAAACCAAACAAACGTGCACAGGGGAAAAAGAAGAGAGAGAGGCAAACCAGGAAACAGACCCTTGACTACAGAGAACACACGGCCGGTTGGCAGAGGGGAGGCGGTGGGGCAGGGTAGGGAAGCAGGTGACGGGGGTCAAAGAAAGTGCACCTGACGGGCTGAGCTCCGGGCCTCGGAGGGAAGTGTTGAATGACTACATCGCACACCTTGAAACTAATGCTACGCCGTAGGCTAACTCACCAGAACTTAAATGAAAACTTTCCTAACAATCAAGGTCATCATCAAAACGTCCTTCTGATTGTCTGTTTATTCAACAACTAGTTCTCAGAGACCGACTACGCACCAAGCGCGTGTAAGGCAGCGGGCACAGCAGAGTGGATATTTTGGAGCTTGGAGCAGGGGAGCAAAGACGTGAGCCGGGTCCCCCCACAGCAGGTAAGCCATATGGGGGGGGGTTCTGCAGGGCCGTGCAGGGAACAGGAACCCCACGGTGGGGACGGCCGGACGCTCGGAAAATGCTCTTCAGAGGGAGGAGTGTTGCGCTAGGAATGAAAAAAGGAGAAAGACAGGACCAGGAGAGGGGAGGGGTGCCAACCAGGGCCGGGGCTCAGAGAGCAGGGGGGAGGGTGGGACCGCCGGGCGGCGGCAGACAGGTGCATCACAGAGGTCCTGACCCCACGAGACACAACGCAGGGTCAGTGTGTGTCCCCAGATGTGAGGGGGGCAGTCCCGGGGCCCCGTGCGCCGAAGAGCTGGCTGAAGTTGGGTCAGGCGACACCCAAAGGCCCTGTGAGTCCCTGCCCAGCCCCCACAACCACAGAGCCAGTGGAATGCTTCCAAAAATGGGATTCGTCCCAATTTTCTAGATTCATAAGAAACAAATAAAGTCATTCAGCATGTGATGAAAACATATTTTCTTGTAACATCCGGGGGCTTTGCTGGACATGGCTGGGGCTCGGGGCAGTATTTTGTCTGTATTCAACTTCCTGTCTGTTCACCTCAAAAACCCAGATGCCTCTTGTTAACCCAGTGGTGAAGCGGCCCGGAGGATTTAGACGAGGGGAGTGAGGGAAGGTTTTGACTGCTGCCTGCAGAGAGCTAGAGGACCCGGGGGGGACTGTGGGTCGGGGACAAATCCTGGACTCTGCCATCTCGGAGAGGCTGTAGGATGCTCCCAGGTAGGCCAGGACTGTCCCCCGGAGTCTGCTGTCTCTGAGCAGAGACCAGGCTAAGTCCAAGCCCAGCCTTCAGTGAACCTTGCTGCCTAGCTGGCCCTGCAGGGCGGGGCCTCCGGACCTGCAAAATTCAAGGATCCTTCTCTGAAGGTCATCTTCCTGCCGAGCTTCCTGCCGGAATGGCCCAGACCCTAATGCTTCCTTCCTTGTGATGCCTGCCCCTGAGTCCCAGCAAAGACAGGGTCACCAGTCAGCCACCCTTAAGACAAGGAGGTGGGAAGGAGCCCTCTACTGCCCTCTGGTGTCCACCCATCAACCAGCTTTCAGGAGAGTCCGACGGCTCCGTGAGAGGCTCACTGCTAGAGGAAAGCGGTCCCTAAGCCACTGTGTGGCCTCAGGCGACCACCACCCCTTCTCTGCACAATGATTGCTCATCTGTAAGAGACAAAAACACCAACTGAAAAAGATACACGCACCCCTAGGTTTCCTGCAGCATCGTCCACAGTGGCCGAGATGTGGAAGCAACCTAAGTGTGTCCATCAAGAGACGAAGTGGACTCTTGAAATGGGGGGTAGAGAGATAATGAGCCGTAAAGAGGTGTGGGAACTCACCATCTGTGATGACACAGATGGAACCAGAGGGTGTTATGCTAAGGGAAACAAGTCGGACGGCAAAAGACAAATACCACGTGATTTCACCAGATGCGGAACCTGCACAACAAATGAGCAAACAAAACAGGAACAGACTCATCAATACAGAGAACAAGCTGTTGGTGCCAGAGGGGAAAGGATCCGGAGACAGGGAAATGGGTGACGGGGAGTCAGAGGGACAAACGTCCGGTTATAAAATAAGTTAGCCGTGGGGAGGAGGGGACCGCATGGGGACCGTCACATGGTTGTCACAGCCTTGTGTGGGGACAGATAACTCCTCACCGCGGTGAGCACAGCGTCCCATGTAGAATTGTCGAATCACTATGTCGTGTGTCTGAAACTAATGAAACATTGTCAACTATTCTTCAATCAATCCATCAGTCAATCAACCAAGAGACAGGATTGAAACCCATAGTGCTGAGCAAGAGAAAGCCATCCCCAAGCAAGTGACCAGGGAAGGACGGTCACAGGGGCAGGGGCGAAATGTCAGGGAGCCAGAGGGTACCACCAAGGGCACGCTGGGAGCCCTGAGAAGCGGGGGAGGGGTGGGGGTGGGCAGAATCCCAAAGGTGAGGCCCAGATAAGGCAAGAATGTCCAGGGGAGAAAAAACAATCCCGCCAGAAACGGCCAAGCGCCACTGCCCAGCTCTCTCTTCTGGCTTCCCCGTCCCTTCCCACCTTCACCCAAATATCTAAAGCAGGAAATGAAGATATTCTAAACTGGGTCTTGCGCTCTAAAGGATATTAGTGAGACGGTCAGCAAAATCCAAAAAGGTTCTTGCGATGAGACACAGCAGTGCATCGCGATTTTGGTGGCTAGACCGGGTTTGCGGGAAATCGCCCTCGTTTGTGGAAAATACATGCTCAAGAACAATCGTGTCAGCAACTTACAGATGGAGGGGAGGAGATCTTCGTGTGATACTTGCAAATTTCTGTAATTGGGAGACTGTTTCTACAACTAGAAGTTTTTTAATTCTAGGATTTCCTTGTAAAAATTGCATATATTCTTTGCCTCCGCAATTCAATTTTAGGATTTTATTCTATAAACATATCAGTATAAGTCTGTATGTACCATGATACATATGTATTACAATATTTTGTATCACCATAAATATGCAAATGCTATCAAGTATTATCTACCATATCTATATGGCAGGAAAATGCACAATATCAAACAATGTGCATCAATAGAAGAATGGTAAAATAACTATGATAAACTCATGCAATGAATACCCTGCAACCATTATATAGAATGAATTGTGGGGGACGCCTGGGCAGCTCAGTCGGTTAAGCATCCGACTTCGGCTCAGGTCATGATCTCACAGTTCGTGGGTTCGAGCCCCATGTCGGGTTCTGTGCTGTTGGCTCAGAGCCTGGAGCCTGCTTCCGATTCTGCGTCTCCCTCTCTCTCTGCCCCTCCCCATCTCTCTCTGTCCCTCCCCATCTCTCTCTGTCTCTCAAATATGAATAAACATTTAAAAAAAAACTTTTTTAAAGAATGAATTGGGTCTATATTAGTAGCAGTTAATATTTACCAAATCCTCACCACATGGCGGGTCTCATCGAGAGCTGTATGTGCACCGGCTCAGAACCACCTACCACGTCCATCGTACTGCTGTCCTTCCTGCAGAGGGGAGCGAGCCCCCCAGGGGACTCACAGGCCCCGCCATCAGGGCTGGAAGGGAGTACCCCCAGCTGGGAGTCCGAGTCCTGCAGCCGGATCCCGAGTCCAAGCACGTTCCCATGTCCACAGTAATTCCGGAACAACACGAGGACACCATGAGCAATGATGGCCTTTGGGGAGGGGGGTCGGGAACAGGAACGAGGGCGAATCTGACTTTTCATTTTATACCGTTTACATTCGTTCCTTACCAGGAAACCCTATCATGTATCACCATGCATCGCTACTGAGCATTTTGGAAAACCCACCCATTTAAACAAATACACACTAAAGTATTTTTGAAAAACCCATTTAAAAAAAAAACCACACTCCTGCCCGTAAGGAACTTACAGTCCTGATGCCAACTTTTTATTTTTTTTATTTTTTTAAATTTTTTTAATGTTCTTTATTTACTTTTGAGAGACAGAGAGAGCGCACGAGCAGGGGAGGGGCAGAGAGAGAGGGAGACACAGAATCGGAAACAGGCTCCAGGCTCCGAGCTCTCAGCACAGAGCCCGACATGGGGCTTGAACCACGAACCTTGAGATCATGACCTGAGCTGAAGCCAGACGCCCAACCGACTGAGCCACCCAGGCACCCCTGAGGCCAACTTTTAAAAGATTTATTCATTTTACAAGAAATAGCAAAATATATGGTAAGGAAATGAAAAACCTACGAACCGGCTCATATGCGCTGTGGAAACCGGCCTTAAGTTGCAATTATTTCCAGAGTTTGCACCCCCGCCCCCCACCTCCACGCACACACCAGGTGATGATGTTTGGTGAGAGTTCTATCCTAATGCAGCCCAAGCGCCTGAAATACCCAAATTCACTTGCGGGGCTCGGTGCGCGCGCCAGGTAACCGAACACGGTACCTGGGGCAGTTCTGTGGCTTCTGAAAACTTACCAACTACCTACTGTGACTTCGTGGTGTTTCTAGCATCTGTTCACCTAACTGCATCAATTATGTATTTACTAATCATCCTACCCCCACTTTGCAGATATGGAAACTGAGTTCCAAAGGTTTCAAAGGTAGCTTCTGGGGCGGGGGGGGGGGGGCTGTACTTTTCGTTTCAGTGTTTTCTAATTAGCGACAGGGTGGAGGGGACAGCTCTCTATGCGCCCAACTCCCGGAACAGGGAGGGAAGACGAAGTTTCCTAACGTCCCCGCGAGTTCCCAAGGACAGGTGAGCTGGGGCTGGCGGCGGCGCCTGGAACCGGCTGGGTTTGAAGCGGCCCTGAGCGCCGAGTCCTAGCGGGGAGCTCGGAGGGGGTTCCTCTCCACCGCGTCCTCCGACGGAACCTACACCGAATCAGGTCCGCGCGCCCCCAGTCTGCTGACTCCGCCACAGCCGCGGCTGTGCGACCCGCGGGACTGTCCTCGGCGGGCAAGGCCCCGGCGCCCTCCCCGCGCGGGGCTCCCGGGCTGCGCTTCCCGCCCCAGCCGCGCCCGATGCCGGCAGGACGCAGGGCGGCCAGCGGCACAGGGCCTGCGCGACGAAGCCCGGGACCCCAAGTCCCACCTACCAGCTGGCACTCCCGTTTATGAGTGGGTGGCTTTAGGTAAGGCTCTCTCCTGAGCCTCAGTTTTCCCACCTGTAAAGCTGGAGTAAATTGCGTTCGTCTGCAGAATTGGGACGGGAACTCAAAGTGCTGCGCGCCCCTAGGGCGCGTCCGGCAAGCGGGTCCCGCGGCGCCGGCACCGAGGCCCGGGCTCCGCAGCCGCACCACCCCGGCAAAGTCGCCGCAACTCCCGGTACGGGCTCAACCCTCTCCCCACCCCCGCCGCCACCTTTGTCCCGGAGGGTGGCTTGGGGCGCGCAGTAGGGGGCGCTTCTCTGCACCTCCGCCCCCGCGCCGGCGCCCTTCGCAGGGCACCCGGAGGCGCTCCCGGAGCTGGGCGGGGCCGGGTGGGGCGGGGCTCGGCCCACGGGACCCAGGCGGGGCCCACTCGGCCCGGGTCGTGCGCCAGGCCACCCCTGCAGGTCAGGTGCTCTGCCTGCCCCCCACCCCCACCCCGACGCTGCGCCCTGCCTGGCCCCGACTCTCCTGCCTCGCCCCAGTGTGCCAGGACCTGACATCCTGCCTTGTCGCCTTCTTTTCCCTCGCAGGACCGGAAAGAGCAGCCCCTGGGGCCGGGCCAGGGCCTGCACACCCCTAGAAAGGAGCCGGTGAGTGCGGTCACAAGGGGGAATGGCGGGCGGCGTGGCGCCCAGGACTGGGGACCCAGGCATAGGGAGAGTCCGCGGTGATGTGTGCAGCCCCACGGGTGTGCAGATGCCCCCCAGCGGCTCCCAGGCCGTGTCCGGGCTAGTGAGGAGGGCGCCCTCTCTCCACCGAGCCCAGGCCACGCAGATACCCTGATCAGACAGGCCTGGGTTCGCAGAGAGCCCATTTGGGACAAAAGAGTGATTTCACACAGAGCCCTGCTGGGGTCCTGTGCTGGCAGGGCTGAGGCTGGATGGGGGCGGGGGGCGGGGGGCGGGGTGCTGCCTGATGAAAGACTTCCGTCTGCACTGCGGTGCCGATTTTGGGGGGACAGAGCCCGATGATGCTTTGCCAGGGAGGAAGGTCCTGGCCTTCCCCCCTGAGCCCCAGCTTTATTACAATCAAATCATCTTTTGTTTGCCAGCAGCACCTCCCCCCCCACCGCCCACCCACCTTGCTGTAGAGATGTGGGAAGGGTCAGTGGGTGACGGACAGTGCAGAGTGGGTGCTGGTCCCACTATGGGCCGTTAGCTCCTGGCCTGAGCTCAGCCTCCCTTACAAATCCACTATGGTTTCATAGACTTGGACACCTGTTTCCTACGGACCTTAACCAGATATTGAAAACTCCATTTTCAGTTGGATTGGGCTTTTACATTTTCTTTTCCTATGTGCTGTGTTTTTTAAAAATCTTATTTACATATGTCTTTCTGAGAGGTTGGAATGGTAGTGGGGGCGGTGAGGCCCCCACTAGCCCGTGAATGTGCAAAGGCAGGCACTGGCCATGGCTGTGAAGCCCCCAGGGAGGGTCGGGGCTGGCAGAGGCCCAGAGAGGAGCCCAGCTAGTGCCTGAACTGAGACCAAAGCCAGCTCCTGACCCCTGGCCCTGAACTTGTCCCGCAGCCTCGCCCTGGGGCCCGTTCTTGCTCTGGAGACTAGAGCTGAGGCCTCAGCTGGACACGGAGAACCCATGTCCGTGTATAAATGAGGAGAACCAGCAACTCCCCAGGACCTGAGACAGCAGAGGTGGGGGGGGGCAGGTGGCCGGGCAGGCTGGAGCACCCACCCAGTGTGGTCGCCGCTGGGGCAGCAGGTGTGCCTGATGGGAGCTGCTGGGTGGAAATGCGCCCATTTTGCAGCTGATGAGGGCTGGGGCTTTGGAGGCTCCCAGTGGGCAGCAAGCCCTGCCCAAGGAAGTCACCACACCAGCCGGTGCTCAGAAACAGACAGAAGGGTTAACACACCAGCCCCCCACCCCAGTGGGCACCTCCGCCTTCCCTCAGGAACGTGCCTGCGCCTTTATCAGCAAACACAGCACCACAGCCTTGACCGTGAGTCAGAGAGCACTCCTGCCTTTGTTTGTTGGGCTTTTAGTGAGAAACTCCAACTCGCTTTCCAGTTTTATTTGCTCAGGCGGGTGACGCTCACAATCGCCTTGTTGCAAGGCTCTGAGGGTAGCAGATCCAGAGGTGGTCAAGCCCAGAGTCATGTGGGAGGAACCCCAGGCCAGACTTCCCTTTAATTTGGCCAGAATGTGAACTCTGTTCTGTAACAGATAAAGATGACACACCACGGAAATTCAGTGGTCTGCATCTGGGGGTGTCCGCTTTATAAAACCCGGTCCACTGTCTTTCCAGCCTCCTCGCCATAATGGCTTCTTCCCTCGGGGCCCAGGCACCCCTCAGGGAGGGCGAACCGTCTCAGGGATTAAAACTGTGATTACATCAAAGCCGTGGGACGGGCAAAATTGAAAGCGTTTCATTCGGGAGCCTCGTGACTAGGAGCGATCTGCTCTGAGACAGGACTAGGAGCCGGGTGGGGTCCGCCCGCCCAGCACCCGTGCCCTGGGAGGTCTCCCCACCACCCCGCCCCCGCGGCCAGGGCAGGGACAGAGCAGCCTTCCATCCTCCCGTTTCCCGGTGACTGCGGTGGGTGGAGGGCTTCTGGGTGCAGATCGGGGTCTCGGCGAGCCAGCCCCACGCGTAGTGAGGGGAGAGGAGATCGTTGGCGGAAGGGCCGTCCCCTCCATGAGCCCGGGGGGGGGGGGGCCCATGGGGTGGCTGTGCCTGGCCGAAGGGCAGCCCGCATTAGCCGGGGCTCAGAACCACAGGGACCTGCGCGATGTGCGTTTTAAACGCTGAACCCAAACATACTCTGCATTCAGTTGAAGGCAGCTTTCTACACATGGCCTTCGATCAACACTAAGAGCCTCTGCATGTCATTAATTCTCTCCATGGGAAGATGCAGTCACAGTAAAGACCCATGTCGTGGGCCATTGGCTCTCAACCCCCGGCCGTTGGGAGCACACTCTCCCCCACACCTCCCACCGCCCCTGGCAGCATAGCCTTGCCTCCTATGGGCTCATTTGAACTTGGGACTTCCTGTTCCTTCCCTCCCCTCCCTGCAACCCCCCCCCCCACACCGCCATCACGGGCTCCCCCGGAAGTTGGATCTGAGCTGAACATAAGCATCAGAGTAAAATTTTTCAGGCGACGATGGACCGCGTGGGAACACCCGTTGTTGGTTGGGCTGTGCCGGGTGGACGTTCTTCCAAGTCTGTTATCCCATCAGTTCTGGCATAGGAGACACAGCGCAGCCAACAGGGGTCACTTCCTGTAACACCTCAGGGTCCTGACTGGCACATCCCAGAAGGGACTAAGTCACAGTTCTGTAGAAGCAGGTGGGGCTCCCTGCCACCTTCTCCTGCTGGTCCCCCTGTTCACTTCTCAGCTGCTCCTGAGCCCCCCCGCCAGGGCAGCACCCTCACCAGACCCACCCGGTCCAGCATGCATCTGGTCCCCGAGGCCTTGGTGATCTTTGCCATCCAGGCTGGGGGACCAAGCAGCCATCCTTACAAGCAAGAAGCTTCGGGGAGAAGGAACAGGTGGGCAGGGGGTCTGGGGGAGACAGGTCCGCAGCCCCTGGGCACTGCTGGCCTTCCCATCCATCCGTCACCAGCTCTGGGACAGGGAGGTGAGAAGGGGAGGCTCCTTTCCTTTTGTTGTGTCTTGCTCCCTCCCCGCACCCCATCCTCCCGGAAGCTGGACCTGGGTCCCTGCAGGGAGGAGGCGGAGCGCTAACGAGTCAGCTGATGGTCACGATCTCTCATCTGCTCTGCAAACAGAGCTTCCGCGAATGTGCTTCTTATGATACAATTTTTTTTCAAAAACAGTAAAAGAAAAAAAAACCTGAATAAACCTCAGTCATCTCTCAGAAAAGAACTTTTTCCTCCGGGTTTTTAAAAACCAGAAACTGTGTGTTCTAGAGAAACAGCAGTGAATTTTGTTTTAACATTTTCTTGGCCAAAATCTAAATTCAATCGTAAATGAAATTCGTCTGGATGACTCCGGTGCATCAGGGCAGCTTCTGGACGCATCACTCACAGCCAGCATTGTGCTTGAGGGTGGAAATATTGAGTGTTTGGTGCAAAAAAAGATTAAGAAATGGGGGCGCCTGGGTGGCTCAGTTGGTTAAAGCGCCCAGTTTTGGCTCAGTCATATCACATCCCAGCCTGCTTCAGACCCTGTGTCCCCCTCTCTGTCTCCCTCTCCACTCCCACTCTGTCTCTCCAAAATGAGTAAATGTTAAAAAATATTTTTAAATAAGAAATTATTGGGGCACTCGGGTGGTCCAGTCGGTTAAGCATCTGGCTTTGGCTCAGGTGGTGATCTTGCAGTTCGTGAGTTCGAGCCCTGAGTCGGGCTCTGTGCTGACAGCTCAGAGCCTGGAGCTGCTTCAGATTCTGTGTCTCCCTCTCTCTCTGACCCTCCCCTGCTCACGCTCTCTCTCTGTCTCTCAAAAATAAATGAAAAACATAAAAAAAAAATTTTAAACACAGATTCTGAAGCAGGAGGTGAGGGAAGGCCCGAGAGCCCCCCTTGCCAGCCGCCCAGTCCTCGAAGCCCCCTCCGAACAGCATGCAAGTTTCTAGGGTTCTACTTCTCTTGGTTTTTGACATTTGGCTATTCCTCCCTCCGTCCTTTTAACATCGACTGGGATCCGGTTTGGTGTCCTCAATCGGGCATCAGCCCGTCTGCAGTTTGCCTTCCTGGTCAGCAGATTCCCCGGAGACAGGGCGGGACACGGCGCTACTCTGTAGAGCAGTTGAATTGAATCGGGATCGCGGAGGTGAGGCGCGGCCATGGGGATGACCAGGGCTGCGGGGGGCCAGGCTCCGGAGCCCCCACAGCGGACGTCCCCCTGGGGACTGAGGCTCCCGCTGGCCATGCTGCCCGGGCTTTGGCTCCCCCTCCTGTCCCGGACGTCGGCGGCACCATGGGCAGCCTCGAGTCACGCTGGTGGGACCTCCAGCAGGCCACTCAGCAGCCTGACCACGAATCTGAGATGCAGTCGCCTCTTCTCCGCGGTGGGACCTCCATCAGAAGATCGAAGGCGAGAAGCCAAGGGGATGGAGAATTCCTCCGGTGTTTCCCCAGCATTTCTGGGGCTCCCATCCTGGAGCATGGCCCTAGCGCCCCTCCATACGGACATCGCCAGTGGGATTGCACAATGGAAAGACAGAGGCCCTGTGGCCGCGTGTGTGAGCTCTGCGTGTGCAGAAATCTTACGTGTAAACTTTACACCTTTAAGCGATACAGGTGTCCACATGGGTATGGGCCTGTTTTAGGAAACGCTTCGGCCCAGGCCCAGGCAGGCTGCCTGGGAAACGGGTGCGTGCTCGTTTGGCCTCTTTCCGTGTGAGTTAGTGGATGTCCACGGCCCCCCGTGTGACCACTGTGGCCCTGTCTTGTCCCAGGTGCGATCCTGACGAGCAGAAATGGGGAAGAAGCTGGATCTCTCCAAGCTCACGGACGAGGAGGCCAAGCACGTCTGGGAGGTGGTGCAGCGGGACTTCGACCTGAGGAGGAAAGAAGAGGAAAGACTCGAGTAAGTGTCCGAGGCCGTGCCCTCGAGGGGCCTCCCAGGGCGCTGGGGCAGCAGACAGCAGGGAGCCCGGGGCTGGCACTGCCCGGGAAGCCAGACCCTGGAAACCGTCCTGCTCTCTGGGCTCAGTCTCCTAATTAAAACGAGGGGATCTGACTTCCCAGCCTGCCTAAGCGCCTAAGCCGTCGGCTCAGAAAGGGCCTGCGTGGGGAGTGGGAGGCAGGGGACGGCCCGTCCTGCCGTCTGCTTGGTCGGCCTGGTGGTGGGGACGGGCTCCGTAAGCATCCCCCATCAGACATCAGGGGATGGCGGTGCAGCAGTGTGTACGTGGCCTCCGGAAATGCAAGCAGGCAATGGTGGGAAAGTCTGTGTCAAAGTGACATTAGGTCAAGAGCACTGAAGCCCAAAGGGCATTACTGTGACCGGATCCAGCAGGTGACACGTTTGGGAAGTCAAGAGTCGTTTTGGGGGGTGGGGAAGAGAAGGGTCATTTCAGTTCTTACCATTTTCGATGGTTTTGTCTCTTGTACTAATACAAAACCAGGATGTTCCCAACATTGTTAAATATGCCCCAGAAAGTACAGCTGCTTCCGTCCGTGAGGAACCTTTGCCTCCGGCGTCCCCTGACCCCGGGGAGCCGCAGGGCCCCGCGTGAGGTCCCCAGGCACGAGGGGGGGCGTGATGAGCGCATGAGGTCAGAACCCACGGGTTCACCGTCTGCCCAGACGATTCTGCTTAGAGAGGGCGAGGCTAAACCCCACGGCACACGCGCTCCGGGCTCCGGACGCCAGAGCCGGCCCCGCAGGGCAGTCAGCTCGCGTGCTCGCTCGGGGTCCCTGGTCTGTGCATCAGGCCCACCGGGTGGGCGGCCCTGAATCACCCAGCGGCTCGGGAATCGCTCAGGTGGGTTTCTCCTGGCTCCGCAGCCTCCCGAAGAGAGGCCCCCGGGGCGGACAGCTGGGCTGGAGGACCCCACCAGGGTCGCTGACAGAACAGAGCCCACGGGGAACAAATTAGGAGACCAGGAAGCATGCACGCTCACGAACGGAGAGACCTCTCCTCCCCTGAACGAGCATCCGGTGAGCCGTGCGTGCGCCCGGTCCCCGGGGCGGGTCTGCCGAACGGCCAGGTCTCCGGACAGACCAGCTTGAAAACAAACACCAGCAGGGATATCTCACGATGTGTAAGTTAACAGAAATGTGCGCCGGGCAGTTTCTCCCCAGGTGTGAAAGTACCAGTCCGTCGTAAGGGGCGTGGGGCAGGGCCTGGCTAAAGACCCCTGATACCCGGGAGGACGAGGCCCCCAGATACGGAAGCCCCTGACCTCGGCCGGGCCCGGCCCTCCCCGGCTGTGCCGAGGGCACCGCAGCCCCGTGGGGAAGACAGCGCCCGTCCCAGCTGTGAGGGGCAAGGGTCGGAGGGTCCTGGGCGCTGTGTCACCAGGAGCCTCCCGACGTGGCTCTCCAAACAGGCCACACAGATGGCTTTCCTCGGAATCGACTAGAAGGAAGGGAGAGGTCTTTGATTTAGCCGCAGGCACACAGAACTCTCTCCCTGGAGCTGGCGTGTGGGACCAGGGACCTGGGAGTGGCGTGTTTACCGTGCAGGGTGTCCTGTCACTCTTGGCTTCCCTTCAGGACGTGGTGCTGCACTCCCGAGAACGGGAGACTCAAAGATGGACACAATTAGGATGTTCACACCACGGGCATCGGAAACGGGCTTTAGGATAGGTTCACATACCACCTGTTCCCTGCCACGGGGTCCTGAGCCTGGGCTGTAACGGGGACGTGTGTCTTGCTGTGGGTGAACAAGCATGGCGGACAGTGCTCCGTGGGCTGCACCTGCGACCTGGGGCGGGGCTGGGGTCCTGACCTTCACCAGTGTCCCCGAGACTGAAGTTGAATTATCTCGGTGCCGCGGAGGAGCGCTTGGTAGCGTGCTCTTTCTGATATATTTTTTTAATCAATAAAATAGAAATAAAAACCCATTCTTAACATGATAAAAGTCTCCCTCAGACAGTAGCCATCAGGATAGATTCATGTTGGAAACAAGAAAAGGATTTCTGTCGGCACTCCCGTGACCACACGTGTCCCTGTTCTCTCGCCAGTGCAATCAGAGAAGGTGCAGACGTGAGAACCCAAGGCGGTCCTCTGTAAGATAGAGAAAAAGAGAGTTTAGTCGTCTGCCTAATTACAACAGAATATAAAAGAGGGGCGCCTGGGGGGCTCAGTTGGTTAAGCCTCCGACTTCGGCTCAGGTCATGATCTCACGTTCGTGGGTTCGAGCCCTGCGTTGGGCTCTGTGCTGACAGCTAGCTCAGAGCCTGGAGCTGCTTCCGGTTCTGTGTCTCCTTCTCTCTCTGCCCCTCCCCCCTCTCATGCTCTGTCTCTATCTGTATCAAAAACAAATAAAACATTAAAAAAATTTTTTTAAAAAGAATATAAAAGAAAATCAGTGTTCCCCCCTTAGACATCAAAAATAATAAGAAAATATGTAGAAAAAATTCTATGTACAATAAAAACATGAGGTACCTAGAAACGCACGTCAGAGATGTGCAAATGCAGTTGGAAGGACAGCACAAAACGTGACACTGAGCAGCGTATGAAAATGTTAAATAAACAGCCAGCGAGGCACCCGCTCTGAGCGGCACAGGCATCGATCTGCAGAGTCGATGAACTGTAATCCCAGTCGGATCCGAGGCAGGCTGGGGACGGGAGAGAACGGTACGGGGGAAACCAGACGTAAGGTAGAGCAGTTTAAGTAAAACTAGGAAGGCGCGTGCTCCGGGAGGTAACTTAGGTCAGTGCTCACTAGTGAAAATAGAGTGGCCTTCGCGGCTGGCCTCCAGAGAGCAGCATGGCAAGGTCTATAACACAACAAAGTATGTGTAACAGTTTCTGGGACAATAAGGGTCACATTTGGGGACATTTGGGGGCAGGGGTGAGGTTTAACCTCAGTAAGATTCGTGATTAATATGTTAAAAATCTAAAACACGCAACTATGAAAATTCGTGGCACAGAAGATTCATAAATGTGTCTGTGGACTTAGTATTGATTATGTAAATATGTACATGTGAATCTCAATTTTTATTTTTTGAAAGTTTTAATTTTTAAAAAGTTAGAAGACACAATTAACAGAAATGGCAAGGATTTGTATCCTCTATATATGAGGAGCTTCTTAATACCAGAGAGATAAGTACGTTTTCCAGATTAGAAAACCGTGAAAACCCCGCTGAAAGAGGAAAAGGGCATGAACAGGGAATTCACCAGCTAAAAAGTGCGTGTAACCAGTAAACACAAAGAGATAACTAACAGAATGACAACAGAAATACAAACTAAACAAAATGTATCGTTTTCACATATTTCTGAAGATGTCGGAGACTCCCAGTGTTCAGCCTGGTTAAAGGGCTCAGGCAAATTCACAGCCAAAGAAAGAGGGGGATGAATTTGACCTTTGCGGAGGCCAGTCTGTCTGGCATCACGTGGCAAAAGCCCCCTGAACCTGTGACTCGTGGTCCTACAGAAAGAATCCGGAGAGGCCGTTCCTCACAGCAAGGACTAGGAAGACCCGAATGTCCAAAATTACAGGCTTTGGCTGAATAACCAAATTTGACCATGAATCCAACCACGGATTACCTGGCGCCCATTAAAAATAAAGTCATAGCAGTGAATCTTCATGACCAGCTCACAAGATACAAGTGGAAAAAGCATGTTGTGAAAATGTATGGCTTTATGACACTTCACTTTTGAAAATTTTTAATGTTTATTTGAAAGAGAGAATGAGTGGGGGAGGGGCAGAGAGAGAGGGAGACACAGAATCCAAAACAGGCTCCAGGCTCTGAGCTGTCAGCACAGAGCCCGACGCGGGGCTTGAACCCACAGACCGTGAGATCGTGCCCGGAGCCGAAATCACAAGTAGGACGCTCCATCGACTGCACCCCCAAGAGCCCTGACATTTATTTCACATTTTAAAAAATGCGTAGAAAAGTCTAGCAGTCACAGAGGCTCCGTACCCACTGAGCTCTTTCCTGCCGTGACTCACCACCCTCATGTCGTGGAGTCCAGCCCCTTCTGTTTCCTCTGCTGATCTTCCTGGGCCCCCAAGATTTACTTTCGGAGGGTCTGGGGCCCACCGCTTCTCTCCTCTGTGCGCACTCGCTCCCTGAGTGATCCTCAGCGCACCAGGGTTCCTGTGCCCTCCGACCCTGCTGCCCTCCGACCCCACTGCCCTCCGACCCCGCTGCCCTCTGACCCCACTGCCCTCCGACCCACTGCCCTCAGACCCCGCTGCCCTCTGACCCCACTGCCCTCAGACCCCGTTGCCCAGCGGAACGAGGGGCTGACCCACACCTGTGCCCCAGCCTGGTGCCCCCAGCCTCCTGCACCTGTTATGGCTTGAAATGGCCTCGTGCAACTAGGGAACCAGCTTTGTCTTTTTTTTTCACTGTAACGAAGTTAGGCAGCCACCTGTGCCGAGGGGCTGCCATACTGGACAGTGCAGGCCTCCCGTTTCTGCCCTCGGCCGAGAACTTCTCTCTGAACCTGTGACGCACGGTTCAAATGCCTGCTGAGCACCTTGGCCGGGAGTCTCACCCGCGTCCCTCACCAGCACGCCAAAGGCGGGTCTTGATTCTCCCTGGGCTCCCACTTCCCCGTCTCGGAAACAGCCTGGTGGCGGAGGCTCAGTGCCCAGGAATCATGGTTTCCTCAGCCCCTTCCCTCTCGTCCCACATCCCGTGCCCCAGCAAGCCCTGTCGACGCAGCCCTCAAAATAAATCCCGGCTCTGGCCCGCCAGCCTCACAGCCGGCCCCGTTCATGCCCCGCCGTCTCTTTGCTGGACATCTCCCCTCCCCCCCATCCCTGCCCCGGGCCCCCAAGAGCCTCCTTCCCTCCCCACCTCCCTATTGCTGCCTCCTTCCCATCACTCACATCCCGTCTAGGTGTCACCTCCTCAGAGGAGCCTCCCTGATTGCTCTCTCTACATTAGCCACCACCCTCCCAACACCACTGCTTTCTGCTCAGCGTCCTGGGCCTCCCTCCACAGCACTGAGGGCTGGTCTGGTGTCACGGGAGTCGTGCACTTGAGTGGAGTCGGCCTCCCCACCCACGCCTCAGCCCAGGGACGGCTCTGTTTTGTCACTAGCGCCCAGCACAGTACCTGACCACGGAAAGACTCCAGAACTGTCTTTGTGCCCAGATCATAATGAATGTGCGCCTGGGGCT
>PISW01011378.1:0-40934 GCA_004023785.1 Mungos mungo
AATTAATCATTGTGATATATCACATCAACATGAGAAAGGATACAAGTCATATGATCATTTCAATAGATGCAGAAAAACATTTGACAAAGCACAACATCCATTCATAATAACAGTTAGGTTTATAGGGTACACACCTCAATATACTAAATCATCTATGAAAAACCCACAGTTAACATCATACTCAATAGTAAAAAACCAAGTTATTCCCATAAGGTCAGAAACAACACAAGAATGTCCACTTTCCCCACTTTTTTCCAACACTTAGAAATAACAGAAATCAAACAAAAAGGAATAAAAAGCATTCAAATCAGTAAGAAAGAAGTAAAACTCTATTTGCAGATGACATGATACTCTATATTGAAAACCTGAAAGACTCCACCAAAAGTCTACTAAGAACTGTTAAGTGAATTCAGTAAGGTAATAGGATACAAAATCAATGTACAGAAATCCATTGAATTTCTATCGGCTAATAATGAAGCAGAAAAGAGAGACATTAAGAAAACAATCCTATTTACAATTGTGCCAAAAATGATAAAATACCTAGGATTAAACTTAACCAAGGAGCTGAAAGACCTGTGTTCTGAAAACTATAAAATACTGGTAAAAAAAAAAATGAAGATGACACTGATAAATGGAAAGATATCCCATGCTCATGTGTTAGGAGAACAAATATCATTAAAATGACCATATTTCCCAAGCAATCTACAGATTTAATGCAGCTCCTATCAAAATACAAACAAACAGCATTTTTTTACAGAACTAGAACAATCCTAAAATTTGTCTGGAACCACAAAACACACCAAAAAGCAAGAGCAATATTGAAAAAGAAAAACAAAACAGGAGGTATCATAATCACAGTGTCGAGTTATACTAGAAAGCCATAGCAATCAAAACAGTATCGAACTGGTATAGAAAAAGAACCCAAAAATAAACTCATGATTATATGTCAGTTAATCTTCAACAAAGCAGTAAAGAATATGCAATAGGAAAAAGACTGTCTCTTCAACAAATGGTGTTGGTAAAATTGACAGCTACATGTGAAAGAATGAAACTGGACTTTTTTTCACCACACACAAAAATAAACTCAATGATTTAAGGACCTAAATGTGAGACCTGAAACCATAAAAATCCTGGAACAGAGCATAGGCAGTAATTTCTCTGAAATTGGCGATAGCAACATTTTTCTAGATGTGTGTCCTGAGACAAGGGAAACAAAAGCAAAAATAAACTATTGGGACTTCATCAAAATAAAAGCTTCCACACAGTAAAGGAAACAGCCAACAATGCTAAAACACAACCTACTGAAGGGGAGAAGGTATTTATTTGCAAATAATATATCTAATAAAAGGTTAGTATCCAAAATATGTAAAGAATATCTACAACTCAACACCAAGAAACCCCAAATAATCTAATTTAAAAATGGGCAGAGTACATGAACAGACATTTCTCCAGAGAAGACAGATGGCTAAGAGAGACATGAAAAGATGTTCAACATCACTCATTATCAGGAAATACAAATCAAAAGCACAATGAGATAACTCCCCATAACTGTTAGAATGGCTATTTTTAAAAAGACAAGAAACAACAAGTGTTGGTGAGAAGGTGGAGAAAAGGGAACCCTCAGGCACTGTTGGTGGGAATACAAACTGTTGCAGTCACCATAAAGGACAGCATGAAGTATTTTTTTCCTCAAAAAATTAAAAATAGAACCACCATATGATCCACTAATTCTACTACTGAGCATTTACCCAAAGAAAATGAAAATATTAATTTAGAGGGATACCTGTATTGCTATGTTTATTGCAGCATTGTTTACAATAGCCAAAAAAAGTGGAAGCAACCCAAGAACCCATCGATTTATGAATGGATAAAGATTCAGTATATATACAATGCAGTAATACTCAGGCATAAAGAAGAATGAAATCTTTCCATTTGCAACATGGTTGTAGACAAAGGGTATAATGTTAAAAGAAGTAAGTCAAAAACAGACACATATCTTATGATTTCACATGTGGAACTTAAGAAAGAAAACAAATGAACAGAGGGAAAAAAAAGATCACAAAAAAAAAAAAAAGAAGACTCAACTATAGAGAACAAACTGATGGTCACTGGAGGAGAGGTGAGTGGGGGAATAGGTGAAACAAGAGAAGGGGATAAAGATTACCCTTATCATGATGAGCAATGACTAATGTATAGAATTGTTCAATCACTATATTGTACACCTGAAGCTAATACAACACTATGTTAAGTATATTGGAATTAAAACTTTAGAAATTTTAAGTGAGACAGGTTAAAATAATAATGATACAAATACACAACTGATGGTGCTGTTAGTAGTGATATTTCTTCAAGTTTTATTCTTTGTTACATTCAGTGTTGTTTGATTAACTTTATTTTTTTTAAATATTTATTTATTTTGGGAGAGAGACAGAGCATATCAGCAGGAGAGGGACAGAGAGAGAGGGAAAGAGAATCCAAAACAGGCTCTGCTCTCTGCTCTTAGTGCAGAGCCTGAGACAGAGCTCAATCCCAACGGTGAGATCATGACCTGAGCCGAAATCAAAAGTCAGATGCTTAAATAACTGAGCCACTCAGGTGCTTTTGATTATTTTCATAACAGCAGCTATTATCATGTATTATTTTTACTAAGGTTATAAAACTATTGAAAAATCAATTTGTGTGAGTATTGTGCAGAACATATTTATTCATAAAACATAGAACACTGAGGGAAACCAGTTAGGGGGTTATTGCAGTGGTCTAGAAAAAAGATGGTATTCTCAACTCGGTGAGCAATACTGGTCATAGAAAAGTGGATTCCTGGGGCACCTGAATGGCTCACAGTTGGTTAAGCACCCATTATCCAAAGCCTTCCCTAACTCTCCTCATCTACATTTATGTCTCTCCTCTTTGGTCCTCCCACTCTTTGATTACGTTGTTACTAGAATTCTACCCAGATTCTACTTTTGTAGTATGGCCTGCTGTGTACATGTTTAGGTGGATGGGAGAAGGAGTGAAAAACTATAATCTCCAAGATGGAAGGATCAGGTTTTGTTTACATATAGTACAGCATAAAACAAGTGCTTAATATATGTTAGATGAATTGCCAAAATTATATTGCTAAGGCATAAAGGAATATTCATAGGTGGTGATTCTGGCCCACTTTTTCCCATCTCATTGAATTATGATTTTATAGACCAAAGTGGCTACGTAGGCTTGGAAGGATACATTGCTACTTATTTCAAAGAGTTTGTGAGTGAAGGAGGGGCAGAGAGAGAGAGGGAGGGAAAGAGAAAATCTCAAGCAGACTCTGCACCATCTGCATGGAGCCCAATGCAGGGCTCAATCTCATGAAACACGAGATCATGACCTGAGCTGAAATCAAAATGACTGAGTCAACCAGGCACCCAAGACTTAAAATATATTTAATATAGTAAGGTGTTTTTCTTTTCTCCTTAATTTAATGTATATTTATAGAAACAACAGGTGAAAACCATTATTTGAAAATCTAATTCACTAGAAACAAGTCAGATAGTGACATTGCAAAGACAAGAATTCTGCAGTCCTGACTCCATATCAATGCCACCAATCCTTCTATTCCTCTTTTTGCCAGATTCAGAAGCAAGCTATCTTAGGATGGAAGTGAGTGGTTTTCGAGAAAGGTAGTTTAGATTCCAGAGCAGAATGCACTGAATATGTTCTTTTTTAGCCCAGAAAAAGCAATCCAACACTATTTTTAAACACGTTAAGTGCCTGAATTTAACCTCTTACTCACACCCAACTGTAGTTATCTTTTAAGAGGAATGACTGGTTTTATTATGTTCTTTTGCCTTATGCTCTGACTCTGCCACAGAGGTGCTAATCAGTGGTGTCTTGAAATGAGATTTACAATTTGACAACCAAAGGAAAGAAACCCAGGCCATATGTATTCCCCTTCTGGGATAAGGAAAATTGCCCCTAACCAGTGTGTTCAACTTTGGCATGCTGAATCTGTAGTGACAGTGAAACTTCTCTTGTTTTTATTTTTAATTTTGATAGTAGACTAAGGAATTGTCATTTTTATAAAATGCTTGGGATCATACATTTATGATTTATGGGCTTAAAAAGTGATCCTGGAATATCTCCAAAACAATATGTTATTTCTAAGTTAGCACAATGAATGATTGAGATTTGATTTTGTGCTTTTCAAGTGGTACAAACATTGCCCATAAAGCCATTTTCATTACTGAGTATATACTTATACCTTCTTGGTTTTTTGGAATGGCTCATTCCTCAAGCACAAATAATAAGAAAAAAAGCACAATCAATTAGTAATAAAACTGCCCCAAATCATTTAAATAGTGACTTTACGTAAAAGGCAGCACTTTCCCCTTCCTTGAAGTTGGAGGCCCAGATCTCCTGGCCAAAGAGAGGGGTCAGCATTCTTCTCCATCCTCCTAGCCACTTGCAGATTATACCAACCTCATGGAAAGATTTTAGTTGAATTTATTAAAAATCCCAATTCCCTCATTCAGCTGAGATCTCAGTACTACTGGGAAATTTTTTTTTCAATCCAACTTATCTACATTTTCCATATCACTTTGTTAACAAATGTACAATTCACCTCAAGTTCCAACTTTATCCCACATGATTGTTTTCAAATAATGATCTTGAAACCCACTTCAGTGTGAAAGTAAACATTTCTGCAGAACTTCTTCAATTTTCACAACATCAGCCTCAAAATGTACCCTGGAATTTGTTAAGTACTTTCTTATTTTTTTTTTCTCCATGGAGAGAGTGTTTTTCAAGACCATTGAATCCTTTTGTCCTTGAACCCATATCCTCCTGCCTTTTTTTTTTTTTTTTTGAAAATTGGTTCATCAGTTTCTTGTCTTCTCACTTGTATTTTGGACTTTCCAACCTTTTATAAATGCTCAATCTTTTCTCATCCTAGATTAAAATTTTCTTTACCCTGATTTCACCTCAAGCTATTATCTAATCTCTTAACTACACAGCTTTAGAATAAGTAGTTTTCAGTCCAAATCTCTCTGTATAACCTATTCCATCAACATTTGACTATAATACAGCCTCTGTTTTCACCATTGTGGACAACACTCTTTCAGAGTCCAGGATTTCCTTCTTACAAAGTTTGAATATCTCTAGAAGTCTCAGTTTCATTGGCTTCTTTTTAAATAACTCTTCTGTTGGTTTTCTTGACTTTTTCCTGAAAGCTTCTTGAACCAGAGATCTTAATTCCTTCTCTTCATCATTCACCTCCAATTGTGAAGTCAAATCACTTCTGCCCCTGCAGGAGTCCATTTTTCTTTTTAAAATTTTTTTCAATGTTTATTTTTGAGAGAGAGAGTGAGCGAGCACATGAGCACACAAGGGGGGAGGGGCATAGAGAGAGAGAGACAGACACAGAATCCTAAGCTGGGTCCAAGTTATCACCATTCAGCACAGAGCCTGATGTGGGGCTCAAACCCACAAATAGTGAGATCATGACCTGAGCCAAAGTTGGAAGCCCTAAGCAAAAATGGAACAAGGACACTGAAGGTAGAGGCAACCTTGCAATCAAAAAGAATCAGACAGAGAGAGCAGTAATGGTGAGAAGGGGAAATTGGTAATAACAAGAAATACTCCTTTAACACTATGTATTGGGCACCATTCTAAGTTAAGTTTTTCAATACTCCCATCACAAAATTGAGGCACATGGAAAGAGGTGATGAAGTATTAGAAGTCACTTAATAGTTATTTATTTAAGCATTGTACTTTATAAAGTGAGTAAATTAAATAAGAACATGGGTCCACTCTCATGATGAACATGGCCAACAATCAACACTGAATAATTCCATTTTTTTTTTCTGAGTAGGAAAACCAGTTGTTGAATTTAATAATATTGGACCATTTTCACTTTACTGAAGGTAAGACAGCTCAAGAGCTAAAGTGGTAGAAGAGGTAACAGAAAAATTAAATCAGGATACTTATAAAATCCTTGTCAGAAAATCTTGCCATTTCTGTTATTGATATATTATTACCAGTAAATGGAAATGTTATATACATGGGAATTTCCTTGGAGTGACAGGCTATCTAGAGCCTTTAAGAAAAAATTTGTTTTCTTTGCTCTCTCTACCCCAAGCTGACTATGCTATTGTGTCTCTCTCATATTGTTGTTTAGAAATCACCAGGGCCTTAATGTTCCATGATAGTGTGGATTCCACATATCAGAAATCAAGACTTTTCCCTTGTGCTTTTACTTACTATTTCATTGTCATATTACTGCTCATTCATGAAACCCAGGGTAGGCTGAAGAAATCAGTATAAATGACGTTAAAACAAAGGCATACAGAAGGACAGCAAAGAGAAGAGGAGCTTCATATATGAAAAACAAATGCTTGAAAGAATATGCCAAGCATAGTTTAAAGTCTTATGGCAGGTGGTGCACATACCATATCACTACAGGGGAGAAGAGAGAAGGAAGACACAAAAATAAAGGAGAGAGCATTTGTGCTCTCAAAGTCATTTTTACCTTATAACAAAGAAACAATGTGTGGAAGAATGTATAAAAAGACAAATGAGAAAACAATAATTATAACAGGAACATTAACCACAAAATCAAAGCATGCTTGAGAGGTGCAGATACTTTACTGAAATAGGATTCTATAAAAGCACTAAGAATACCTAAGTCCTATACCCAGTGGTACACATACTATACTGGTATAGACTGCACACATGAAGAACTATAGAAATTAATGTCTCTATTAAAATGCTACCAATACTTTATGCAGTAATTCATCTGATTATTGGCTTTTACTTTATTTATATGACATAGAAATGCCTGTCCTACATGGTACCTATTGCTCTTGAATATCGCCAGACTTCAAAATGCTGTACCAAGTTGCTACTTGGAGAAATTGCCCCTTCCTAGCAGATTTACGCCAATCAGTGCGATGAGTTCTAAATTTTGCTATACTAACAGTCATGCCAAAATTAGGTGTACAGAATTCCATGCTCAGCAGTGCGATGGACTATTTGTCCTGTCCTTCAGTATTTCTTAAATGCTATGTGAAACGTTCTAAAATGGCTCTTAAATGCATAAAGCTGACATATTAAGAAAATAGTCTATACTAAAAACATGAATTCAGGAAAGTAAGAAAACAGCGAGGAAATTTATTGGTCCAGGGATTAGGACATTTCTTTTAATGGCCACAAATATGCATGAAAACATGACACAATGTCTTGGTTGTGACAGAGAGGGCCCAGGACTGAAAGACCCACATAATCACGGCCCCTTCAAATGACCCTTTTCCTAAGAATGCAGCCAAACAAAGTAAAATGCAGAGAGGCAATCTTTAAGGAAATTTGTCTATTTTGGCCACGCCTCTGAGCAGAAAAGAAATTTCTAACGAAGTTGCCAAAAAATGAAATAGAGAAAGAATAATCTTTTTGCAAATGGTGTTGCAATTACGTAGACATGCAAAAACAAAAAAGAAACCTCAACCTTGCCTCATACCAAAAAATAAAAACTCTGAAATGGATCATAGACCTAAATGTAAGGAATAAAATTATAACATTTTTATAAGATAGGAGAAGTTTGACAAATATTTCTTACATATAATACAAAAAGTACGGGTCGTAAGAGAAAACACCAGTAAATTGAAGCTTCATTGAAATAAAACTTTTGTTCTTCAAAAAATACTGTTCATAAAATTAAAAATTAAGTCACATACTGGGAAAAAGTAGCTGTAAAACAAAACTCTGACAAAGCACTTACATCAAGAATAAATAAGGAACATTTACACCTCAATAAAAAGATGACAAACAACATAATTTAAAAGTGGGTAAAATATTTCAATAAAAAAAAAGGGGCGCCTCAGTTGCTTAGTTGGTTAAATGTCTGATTCTTGATTTCAGCTCAGGTTATGATCTCCCAGTTCGTTAGATGGAGTGCCACAATGGGCTCTGTGCTGACGGTGTGGAGCCTGCTTGAGATTCTCCTTCTCCCTCTCTGTCTGCCCCTCCGCTGCGTGTTCTCTCTCTCTCTCAGAAATAAACATTTTTTTAAAAGTGGGTAAAATATTTGAACACACTTCACTGAAAATAAAGACACAGAGATGAGCAATAAGCATATAAAGAGCTTTTCGATATCAATAGTCATTAGGAAATCACAAACTAAACTATAATGAGATACCATTACACACCTACTAGCAATTTGAATATGAAAAGACTGACCATATTAAATACTAGTGATGATGCGGAGCAAACAGAACTCATACACAGGTGTTGATAAAGTAACATAGCACAACTACTTTGAAAAACAATTTGTCAGTTGCTTAAAAAGTTAAACAAATGGCAGGGTGCCTTGGTGGCTCAGCTGGTTGTCTAGACTACTCTTAGTTTTGGCTTAGGTCATGATCTCATATGGAGCGCCTCATCAGGCTGAGTGCTACTGGTGCAGAGCCTGCTTGGGATTCTCTCTCTCTCTCCCTTTCTCTCTGCCCTTCCCTTCCTCTTTCTCTCTCTCTCTCTGAAAAATAAATGAACTTTATTTAAAAAAAAAACTTTAAAAAATGTTAAATATAGGCCTATCATATGATCCGAAAGAAATGAATGATATGTCTACACAAAGAATTATATGCAATTGACTAAAATAGTTTTGCTCATAATAGGTCAATACTAGAAACAACCTAATTATCCAACAACAGGTAAACAGAAAGAGTATATGTAGTATGTCCACACAATTGCTTTCTATTCGGCACTAAGAAATAACAAATGGCAGACATTGACATTAATTAATCTCAAAATAATTATGCTGAAAAACATACATATTGTATGATTCCACTTACATACAATTCTAGAAATAATTTTTAATGTTTTTTAATGTTTATTTATTCTTGAGAGAGAGACAGAGTGTGAGCAGGGGAGGGGCAAGAGAGAGAGAAAGACACAGAATCCAAAGCAGGCTCCAGGCTCTGTCAGCACAGAGATGAGTGGGCTTAAACTCACAAAATGCGAGATCACAATCTGAGCTGAAGTTGGACATTTAACCAACTGAGCCGCCCAGGTGCCCCCATTTACATATAATTCTAAAGAAAATGCAAAGCAGTCTATAGGTGTAGAAAGCAAATAGGTGATAGCCTGAGAATGGGAAAAACGACATTACCAGAAAGCTTTTATGGGTGATCGAGCTGCTCATTGTCTTGATTATAGTAATGATTTTTAAAAGGAACTATAATGCTCATAGAACAAAATTTCTACAAAACCTGCCAAAATATGTAATGCTCATTCTATACTTATATCATTACCCTAAATGTTTACTGGATTTGAGTCATAATAACATTTAATATGTACATGCTGTTTCTTACACACTTTTTCATTATTACATATGCCCATTAACCTCAAATTCGTCCTTCAGAAAAGTACCAGATTATATGTGAAACGTTATAATATCTAATGTATTTTATGGCACATCTCAATTAATTGTAGTAAATAAAATTGTCAATATCTCTTAGCCTGAAATGACATCTATCACAAGTAAGTTTGGACCTAACAAGGTCACTCAACAGAAAGACATTAAGTTTAGATCTAAAGTTATTATTGAGAGAATAAACTAGTAATTATAATTTTTAGATGTGACTGTAAGCCAGCCTTTTCAAGCTTACTCTAGTAGCAATACAGAAAATCGAAAACTAAAAATATATGCCTTTTGAGTCAGTAAAGAGTGAAATACTAAGATTATATAAATTGCTTATATAAACATGTAATGTGACTTAAGTTTAAAACTATGTATATTATACATTAATTTTTTATAATCGTACATTTATTCTATATATTTTAATAATATGTAAAATTTTTGGTGACAGCATCATGCATGGTTTTGAAGAGAACAGTATGACAAATTACTTGGACAGAAATTATGATGAGCTCTGGAAAATGGTTAGATAACTCAAAAATGAGTTCTATTGGTGAAGAAAAAAAGTAATTTTACAGATGAATGCAAAGAGATTAAATAAGATTTTTACATGAACAAAGCAATTCCCATGCCAATCTTATTTTATAGCATATTATTTCAAATATGTGAAATAAATATACAAAGTATCATTAATAATTATTTAACTAATTCACTTATATCTCTGTAAGTTCATATATTTTGGACATATATTAAAGAAATACTTACAAATACCCATATATCTCTTATCCTCTAAAAAACAAAAGATTCTCAAGGGAGGTATATCTGTTTTATTAAGTACCATATCCCAATTCTAATCACAGTTTCCAGAACATAGTAGGTCCTTTATAAATATTATTTGTCTGAATTACAAAATTTGTAAATTATCAGAGCAGATATGGTTGCCCACATTTTATAGTTTAAGACACAAGAGGCTAAACAATTTACATCACGTATCAGTAATTTTAAGGCTAGAATGTGACAGAACTGTTATGTTTCTACCAATGTTAAACTCTGAGCAATTTCCGCTCTATACAATTGAACCCTGAACACCACAGGGGGTAGGGACACTGACCTCCATGCAATCAAAAATCTGCATCTAACTTCTGAGTCCCTCACACTTAACTACTCACAGCCTACTGTTAATTAATAACAGCTTATTAACACATGCTTTGTATGTTAGATGCATTTTATACTGTATCCTTACAATAAAGCTAGAGAAAAGAAAGCATTAAGAAAATCATAAGGAAAAAGAAATACACTTATAGTACTATAAAAAAATCCACGCATAAGCAGACCCATGTGGTTCAAAACTGTGTTGCTCAAGGGTCAACTATAATGTGATCTCTTTACTGTTAGAGTGTCATTTTAAAAGTACAATTAATATTTTCTAATCATTTCCAAATTTGGGAAAACATACGTAGTTACAATACTCTGACATGGAATTAAAGTTGAATGACCTTATAAATTGGGACAGAAAATTCATTTAATAATAGAAGTAAGTAGGTCTTGTGCATTTCTGTCTCCGATTAATTAAACTTGCCTGGTGATGTCTGAGTTTAAATTTAAATTGACTTCATTTTATAGATTAGAGAATGTATATGGAAATCTCCAAAAACAAAAACTTCTGGATACTCCTATTGTCATTTTATTTTCCAGAAACAGCATAAATTAGACATATAATGAAAGTGTCTTCTTAATGGACTTTAAACCTAGACATGTAAACGTATCTAAATTCTAGTTACATGCTCATAAGCATGTCCCAGTGCCTGCTCAGTCTGCTATTCTTTTGAATATGCACACTCATTTAATTACTTTGAATTCTTCAAAGACACACAAGAACAGATGATGAGATTTTTAAAAAGGTAAATGGTTAAACTTTGTGTTCAACAGATGCACACTTAAGATATGAAAGTATTGTTCAATAACTAGTTCAAGCATGTTAATTAGAGCATCTGTAATCACTTAGAATTTCCTTTTCTTAAACTGCCTAAAATGACCTGAATATAAATTATTAAATTTTAATTTAAATGGGGAGTTTTGGTGCAGATAATCTACAGTATTGTGTATACACCTTATCAGTAATTTTTGGCTCATCTGCCTATTAAGGTTCTGGAAGAAAGAGAAAGAAATGTATTCCCTCATCAACAGTTCAGATAGGAGGGACCTAAGGGTTCTGTCCAAATTCAAAGAATTCATCAGGACGTTTCATATGTCTGATGACATCTGGCAAGTTCTGTTTTCATTAGTTTGTATCCTTGAACAGTGAAGGCCTTAAGTGGGAATCCCATTAGAAAAAGGATTAGCATTCCTTTTTCCCAAAGCACCAACTCCACCCTAAACTATCAGGCTGATAGAGGCCATGAGAAACCCAGACTGAAAATCTCTTCAGGGAGGAAGATGATTTTCCATTTTCTCCATAGAAATGCTGTCAAAGATAAAAATGGAAAAGTATCTTTGGTAAGCAAGGTTTTACAGAGATAAAAATTCAAAAGTTGGACTCGTAAATAACATTTCTCAACCTGTCCTCAATGTTCTACAACTGTTTTGACAAGCAACTCTGTAACTAAATGCATCAAAGTCTGTCTTTATGTTTTATTCATTATTTTTACTTGACCTGAACCTCATCTTCTGACTTCAATACCCGTAAAACTATGTACCTGCTACAGACCAGATATATATGTATATGTATAGATATAAATTTCTTCTAAACCAGCCATTTTTTCAGTGCAAATGCAGAAGCATCACAAGTTTATATCTTCCTCCTCAAGCACCCAGGAAAGAGGCAGTTTATTTTATGGAGCATGAATGCCATCACATTTGAGGGTATGATAATCCCTAAACTTAGTACACAGCAGTTCTTTCCAATTAACTCAACACTTTCAACCTATCTAAGGTTTCAATGGAAGGGAATCTATTTAATGCTTCCAAAGACCAAAATTGGTAAATTTCCCAAAATTGGACTTAGTCATTAATTCTTAAATTCTTAAAGATTCTTAAGATTAATTCTTAAATTTTTTAAATTTATTTTTGAGACAGAGAGAGACAGAGCAAGAGCAGAGGAGGGGCAGAGAGAGAGGGAGACACAGAATTTGAAACAGGCTCCAGGCTATGAGTTGTCAGCACAGAGCCCCATGTAGGGCTGGAACCCATCAAATGCGAGATCATGAACTGAGCAGAGTCAGACACTTAACCGACTGAGCCACCCAGGCTCCCCAAAGATTAATCCTTAAATTAATCCCAAAGTGATACTCTGCACTTGTCAAAATGACAAAATAGTAACAGTAAAAACAATAATAAACTTGGTCTTGTTCTTTTCCCTCCTTAGCTTAGTTCAAGAGCCAGTCTCCAACTTGTTTCATTTTCAAATGAGAGTCCTCAACTTGTTTCATTTAAAAAAATTTTTTTAATGTTTTTTTTATTTATTTTTCAGAGACAGAAAGAGACAGTGCAAGCAGGGGAGGGTCAGCGAGAGAGGGGAGACGCAGAATCTGAACAGGCTCCAGGTTCAGCACAGAGCCCTACGCAGGGCTCGAACCCACAAACTGTGAGATCATGACCTGAGCCAAAGTTGGAGCTTAACTGACTGAGCCACCCAGGCACCCCAGATCATTTTAGTTTTACTCAAGTTTTATTTTATTAATTCTGAGAGAGAGAGTGCATACACAAGTAGGGGAGGGTCAGAGAGAGGGAGACACAGAATCAGAAGCAGCCTCCAGGCTCTGAGCTAGCTGTCAGCACAGAGCCTGACATGGGGCTCCAACCCACAAAGCATGAGATCATGACCTGAGCCAGTCGGACACTTAATCGACTGAGCCATCCAGTGGTGGTGGTGCCCCAACTTGTTTCATTTTTAACTTGCTTGCTTCCCACAAAAAAAGTCTTTGTGTTGGCCACAGAACATCCTGATTTCATAAAATAATTTAGTTTCCAACCTAGTAGTGGTTTAAAGGAATTCAAAGGGTTCCCTAGAGGTAACTAAGGAACCATCAAAAAAGATAAGAAAATTCAACTGGGGGGAATTTTATGCTTTGTCATTCTATGTTAAGCCAGATCATTGCTTTTATGTTTGAGATATTAAGTTTTAGTTTGACATTGTGATGAAGAAAGTAAAAATTGAAGAAAACTTTGAAACAAAACAAATATCCTGGAATTAGGACATATCAAGGGAGTACTTACATTTGCTCCAAGTTGCCAAGTAAAATTAGGCTTCAGGGGACAGGCAAATATTATGAAACATTTCCTCATAATATTTATATCTGAGATAGATATAAAACAGGCTTAATTTAAAACCAATGAGGGGCATCTGGGTGGCTCAGTCAATTAAGCACCTGACACTTGATTTCAGCTCAGGTCATGATCTCAGTGTGGGTTCCAGCCCCATGTTGGTCTCTGAGCTGAGAGCACATAGGCTGCTTGGGATTCTGTCTCCCTTTCCCCTCCCCTACTTGCTCTCTCTCTCAAAATAAATAAACAAACATTAAACAAAAACCCACTAATGATAAATCTGCTACTTACTTCATTTTCCAAAATACACTTTAGAGGTAATAAAAGCAAATCCGTAATTATCTTTTAAAGGAGAACTATATATATATATGCATCTTGCCAATAGGACAGGCTATTGGGCTTTTTTTTTCAAACATAATGTGACAATTAATGCCCTTTATTTAACTTAATAGAGTTTTATAGGGAGTATGGAGCTCCTGAATTTCCTGAATTCATGGCTAAATAAGAGCCATGAATGATTTATTCTACAATGCTATTTCTTCCAAGAAAGGATAAAATGGGTCACTTCCATATTATTTGCTTCACTCTACAAGAAATCTCATCCAGTATCTTGGTATGAAAATATGCTTTTTAAAAAAAAAAAAATCTAATTCAATTTTAATGCCACTGTTCTTAGAAATAAGTGATCTACCATAAAAGTTATACTGAAGAGGAAATGGTCTTTAAAAGAATACATTCTAAATGTATGGTGAGTAAAGTTTTTTTTCCAAAGAAGCCATGTCATTTAAAAAGAGCCAAAGGGAACTTAAGATGAACACATTTCAAAATGAAATTAGATTTATGAATTTAAAACTAAAAGGAGAAAGGATCATCTCTATTTCAAATACTCTAGATACAAGAGAATCTGTATTTTATATATTCTACATTGTTCTATAACTTTTCACAACCTCCCCCATTAATTCAATGATTTAGAACCTTCAACAACATGTGTTATTGTTTAGTTCTCCTACCTATGTTCAAATTGACTATAATCATACAGAACTATGAGGAGGAAGTAGCTTAGGGAGTAGGGCAGGCTCTCCACCAGGAATCCAGGGAAACTTGGAGTTTGAAAACATTTTTTTTTTTTTTTAGCAATCTGAGTTTTCTCTGAAATTTTTTAACTGTGTTTTAATTTCTGAAATAATAGGTTATAAAGAGCATATTCTGAATCAGTTAGGTAATTTACTGATTACTAAATGCCATAATGCCTGGGTTTATATTTGTTTTTATAATTGAGGTAATGCTAAGAAATAATTTTCCCACGCTGATTGATGTAAGAAAGAATAAAAGATTTAACACATAAAAGATGTATTTCCTCCCAATTCTAAATGAATGCTACTTGACCCCCACTGTAGTTTTAAAAAATAAGTTATGGGTGAAGGAGATATAGCTAGGCACATATTAGAATACACATGCTGAACTCAAGATCTAATAGCAAGCAGAGGTTTAATTTCAGTCAAGAATCACGCAGCACATAAAATTAATATTCTTACTTTGCCTTTTTTTATAGACTTCATACTTAATCTATACATTTGTTTTGATCTAATGGTTTTTTCAGATTTATAAAGGGAATTTTCACTAGTTCTATATTTGCACACATTTTAAAAAGTTACAATAAAAATAATTATTTGCTATGTCTTTAGTAGGCCTTTATATTTTTAAATAAGTGAATAAAGTTAGTTGTGAGGATTTCTGAACTTTTTTTTGAGATTCATTCTTTAATCAAGCTTGAAAAACACCATCTTCTCATGGAGAACACAATATTTTAATGTTTTCCTTACAGCCTTGACTAGAAGGTGAATTTTCTTCTTGAAACACATAATGCATAAAAATTAACACTCAGCTATAAATTAATGTGTGGTACTTGCTTCGTGATGCATCGAAATAGTATAGGAAGCCTTGCCTTGTTATTTTGAGATTCTATATGCTGCAGAAGAGCAGCATGTTGTGTGAAATTTAATTAAAAAATTTTTTTGATTATAGGTCTCACATTTAGGTGTTTAATCCATTTTGAGTTTATTTTTGTGTATGGTGTAAGAAAGTACAGTATAGGAAGTATAGTCAATATTATAAGAACATTTCATGGTGACAGATGGTAATTACATTGATGGCGGAGAGCACTGCACAATATATAAAGTTGTTGAAACACTATGTTGTGCACCTGAAACTAATAGAACGTTTTAGATGTTCTTAATAAATTTAAAATAAAATAAAAATAAATTATTATACTTAAAAAAACATTTTAAATGTTTATTGAATGTTTGCTATGTGCTAGTCAGTAAAAATTCTACAGTAAAATGATGCAAATGCTCTACGTTAACAGGACACACATGTAAGCTCAAAATGTAGGAGAATCTGTTGAGGAATGCTGTGATCAGAGTAACTAGAAATACTATACTTAGATTTCCTAAGCATATATGATTAGCCAGATAAAGGGAGTTTAGACTGAATGCATACATTTAAAAGGATGCCTAAGAGAAGAAGCAGTCTTCATAGAGGTTTAATATGAAACTATTATATGCTTTCTAAATATAAATATGATTTTCTTATATTCTAAAATACTTTTGACCATTATCATTTCAGATATCACATCTCAAACTATTTTCTCTGTAGGTAGTTTCTACTTGATATTTATTGGTTTATCTCATTCTATCTTCCATAGCTCATAATTTCTTTTTCCTATATTTCCCATTATTCAATAGATTTATGTGACATATCTGCTTTATATCTATATTCCAATACATCAGTTTTCTCTTTGGCTGTATCTAATTTGGTATTCAATCTGCCCACTGTATATGGATTTTTTCCAATATAATTTTTTATTCCTGAGATTAGATATGGCTCTTTATCAAGATTTTCAAAACATATTCTTTGTTTTCATAAGTAGTTAACATTTTAATATCTTTAAATATAATTATCACCTCTTCAAGACTAATCTGTCATCTTCACGTCTTGTAGGAGGAGGAAATTATTTTATCTGATGTACATGCTCTAGTACTGATTTTTCCATATTTGGTTTGTAATGTTTTAATTTAAAATTATTTCACTATAAAATGTATATTTTTTGAGAGTCCTATTATCTTGAAATGTGACAAATATTTCTATAGGGCAATTCTGTGTTTGCTTTTATTCATATCATTGTGAAAGCCCATAATGTCAAATTATACTGAGATCTTAATGTTTCCCTGGAGGTAGGAAAAATATGAAAGGTCACCTACAAAGAAATGAGGCATATGCAGACATCATATTCTTTTCACATCAACACTGTATGTTGGAATACAAAGGAGCAACATCTTTAGAATTCTGAGGGGAAAATACTTTGAACATAAAATTCTATGTGTGAAAGCAAAATAAGAATATACAAAGACTCAAAGTTTACTACCACTTTCACCCTTCTGAAAAATGTCCTTGAAAGTAGAATCCCATAAAAATACATTGAAAAGAAGAAAATATGTAGGCTAAAAACATGGCATGAAGCCAAGAATTCTCATTTAAAAAAAATATGTTTACCAGCTTAGGAATTTTGTAGCAGTTCTAGAAGGCTGTCCAAATTAGAGCAGAACCTTGATGGGCTCCAAAAAGTCTTCAAACAAAATGATGAGATACAGTTGGAATAATAGCTATTACTGGTAAAGAGAGGTATGGTATTATTGATATGGAAAGAAGAATATATTTTTTGTCAACAGAGAAAAAGCCAACAACATATGCCAAGGGATAGAAGTGAAGGAAGTAAGTCAAAATTGAAGAGACAGAAAGCATTTACAAATTACTGGAGAGAACTAAGCAAGGGAAGATGATGGCCTGAACTAAGAAAGTGGCATACATATCACAAGTATGTGGAGAAAACGTGAAAGATATTAAGGAGACAGTATCAAAAGATCCTGTTGACTGACTAAACATAGAGGAGATGAAGGAGTGACAGAGAAGGAGTCAAGGATTGTCCAAGATTCTTTTTTTAAACAACAGACATAATAGTTTCATTCGTTGGGAGCAAAAATATAAAAAAGAGGAACACATTTGAAGGAGAAAATATATAGCTGGGATTTGTTGACATACTAGTGATCATTGGAGCCACTTGGGAGGTACAGTAAGTGCCTTGTATTGCCCTTATCACTCATTACTTAAACCAAAAATAAATAACGCTCCACAAAACAAACCTGTGAGTAGGGAGTAGAAAGTCACATTCATCTGAGATCTTACAATGAGTGATCAGTGATGAATGTATTTCATTCCAAAAAGGAGAATAAGTTGGTAGATGTATTAGTATTTCTTCTCTGTAAAAAGAATGTATAAAGATTATGTTTCCCCTTAAGTCCTGGCTACTAGAAGAACTAAATTTAATGTTCACGTACAACATTTTTTGTTCTTATTTAAATATCTTACTCTTATAGGAGAACCTGTTTTTATACATAAATTTCAAAAACCCAATGATACTTTTTATAAGAAATTGAATGTATGTAGAAAGCTTAAACTATGGACAGCAAAAAAGAACACTATAAAATAATCAGTTTTTCCAATATGCAAACACTTCTATTCATTCATAAATAGTAACCTTTGCTCTTTCTGACACAACAACTCATATTCTGACAATAGAAAAGCACATCTTCATGATCTTTGTCTATTATTATGAAATCGCCACTCAGAAATGTACATGGTGATGTACTAGGGAAAAAATGAAAAACTAAGATCTGTTTAGCAAGCTTAGCAAGAAATCAGCCCATAGGCTCCCGTAGGATCCTGATAATTTTGATTCTTCAAGCTGTATATACGATTATAGTTTGGGTAACTGTATTTGGCACACCCTGACAACATTGGCCCTTTCTCTTGTCTTGTCCAAGTACATAGCTAGACATGCCTGGAAAATGTCATGTAAAAGGGAGACTTGTTTCTTTCATATTGTATCTTTGCTGGACATGTTTCCAAACTGGAAAAAAGATTAATTCTAGAATATTTTTTATCTTATAGACCACTTGACTTTTGCACTGATCCATTCAATATAGCTACTCAAACAAGTAGGGCATATGTGTCTAAAGCAAGGAAGTTGAAGTCAGAAAGCACTGATTTGAATCCTGGCTTGGCCACTTTCTGACTATGAAATTTAAAGAAATGAAATTGAGTTCTCTGAACACAAGTTTCCTTATCATAAAATATAAGGCAGCAATCACAGCATTTCTGGCAGTTTGAATTAACTGTCAAACCCAACTTTTGTTCCAGAATCAGTACCAGAGACTAGAAACTACAATTTTGTTTAATGATTGGTCTTTAGTCTTTACCTAGGGTAGGGTCTGGTACATTTATTTATTCATTTGTATATCACTCTCCATTGCCCTCCTCCCTGCCTCTATCAGAAGTATAATTTTATTAAAATTAATTTTGTTCTTTCTTAATATACTTCAGCTTTAAGCCTAAATTATTTTAAATGAACCATCCCAAATCATGCATAATCAGGTTCTTATAGCTTTACTTCCAGAATGAGCTTTGGAAAGCTTATGTGAGAACAATCTAATATTTTTTACTTAGCTTGTCACTGTTTAATGACCATGTTATATAGTGTAAATTAATAATGTAGTATGATTAATTTGGCTTGCATTGCAGCTCTAAATTCAATTCCAAAAAGAACATGGAGGGCATTTTGAGCAATTGAATAAGTGCTAAAAGGTATGTAAGAGTTCATAGTGAGTGTATTCTATAACATTTATGAAATTTGTATGTGTGTGCACATGCAGTGTTTATAAAGTTCCAGTACTTAATAGAAGTTGGTATTTGCATGATTTGTGTGTTTGTGTGTGACTCTATGTATATGTGTGTGTATATGTATACATAACACATATCTACATATATATTCCTCACAGCAATCCTATATAGTTCATAATAAGTATAATTAGAAGAGAGAAATTCAGAGTCTGATTTTGCAACAAATATATGGAGAAGCAAGGATCTGACCCCAAGCAGTGAATTTTTCAACTCTCATGATATTTCTAATAATTTATAAACTGCCTTTAACTCATGTTATTCTTAACTATAAATTTTGTACTATCATATTAAGGCTAAGAGACTATGATTCAGATAAGCTCAACTTACTAGCTAAGGTCACACATTAACTTTACAAGTAGCCAGACAGAAGTTTAGACTTCCCAAATTTAGTTAAGAGCTTACTTTCCCTGAGAGAAATAAAAAAGGTAAATTTTTTGGCAATTGTTCTGAAATGAAGATGTTAGTTAAATGACTAGCCTCAAGTAGTTTAGGAGACTGAATAAATCCATTGGCATTCATATTCAATAATGCCCAGGATTGTTAAATCTTTCAATTCTAAATTGCCAACAAATTGGCAATCTTTGCCGTGGCTTCTTCACTTTAGTTTTATGAACTGAATGAAGATAGTTGGAAATCTTACAGAATATGCTGAGACTAGAAATCTCTGAATACAAGCAAAAACAAAACAAAAACATAAGACATAAAAAATCAAAACAAAAAAGAAATCAGTACACTGAACAAAAAATACTTCTACTTTTCTTATTTTTGTATAGACTTCTCTACCTTGTTGTAGATTTATAACATAAAAAGCTTTTAAAAGTAAGCCAAACATAATTTACTGCTTAGGTTGCTGGTTATATGCAAACCAAATCCAGGCATTTACAAATAAATTTTTTTCTTGAAGTCTACATAATGCTTTTTTTATGGAAGAAGCAAAAACCCAAGAAAGCTATTCCTGACTCTTCAGATCTGTTTTTAATCAGCTATATTTTTAAGTACTGAAATGCCTTTTCCCAAAGCATTTTAGTGATCTGCTCAACATGGTATTTTTCCTGTATTAAAGATGATCATCTATTTCTCTCATTCTCAGGAGCTAAATTTTACTCTCTCAGAATATCTTATGCCCTTGTGAATGATACGGGAAATTTAATTCTAAAATTCAGTAGTAAAAGAAATAGAACAAAGCCTACTATTTCCCTCCCCACCTCAATCTTCTCTTCCCAATGAATGTCTTAGTCATGCAAACCAAAGTAGACTTATAGGCCATGTGTTTGCAATGATTAGGGTAGCTATATGCAGTTCCAGCATCCAGTCAACCACAGAACAACTATTAAGCTGGATAAAATTAAAATTCACTTTAGCCGTCTATGTGGAATAAAAAAGCAACTGAACCAGAGCCAGAAAACTAGAATTCTAGCTCTGGCTTTGTATCTCCATTTCTATCTTCTAAGCCCATCACCCCTTCCCATGTCTATTAACAGGATAAGAGGTCTATTATTTTTAGTTGAATACTTTCTTTTCATGATGCTGGTTGTTGAAACATGAGCTACCATCCGTATTTCTTCTGCATAATTCTGCTCACTGCTAAGTTATGTTTAAAATAAAGTGGGCTATAATGACAATGTCTGTTGATAGTTATGGTTATTTTACTTCCTTTATAAAGCCATTGCTTTTTTTAAAAATTTCTTTAGGATTTTCGTCTGTCATTTGAAAAGCTGCTAAACTCAGAATTTCTTATGGCATAGTCTATTACAACGTATTACATCTGACATTACTTTTTTTTTAAGTTTATTTATTTTGAAGTTGGGGAGGGGAGGGGAGGACAGAGACAGAGGGAGACAGAATCCCAAGCAGGTTCTGCACTAACAGTGCAGCTCAGGGGCTCAATCTCAGAAACTGAACCATGAGATCATGACCTAAGCTGAAATCCAGAGTCAAATGCTCAACTGACTGAGCCACCCAGGCGCCCCTGTCATGCATCTTATTAAACACGGTTACAAGGTTGAAGATACCCTTTAAAAACTCAATAGGGTATAATTGGATGTTTTTGCCTATAGAATAGAGTGAAGCTTAGCAGGGTTGAAAAGTGGGATCAGGAATTTATGTTAATAAATAGGAAAAGCATCTCAACACATCCTTGTCAATATATCCTCACAAATACAAGACTGAATCTATAAATCCATTCTCTTTTCTAAGGCAATGGTAAATGTAAGATGAGATAAAGAAGAATGGAAACTAAGACAACCTTGACCAGAATCTACTGGGCAAAAACACTTTGTTGATTTCAAACATAAGATGATTTTGTCACAGATCCCTGCAGGAAGTACATTTTTCTTGTCACTAAAAGACCTTTCATGTTTCTTGAAGGTAAGCACTTTCTTTTGGATAGAGGATAGTGAAAAGTCTTAGAAAAACTGTCACTATAAAGAAGATAACTTTGGAGAGAACTACCCAACTACAGGCCTTCTAATTTTTATGGACAAAGAAACCTATTCTGCCAAGTAGATAGATAATGGATGATAACCAAGGGAGATTAGATACAGAGATAAAGATACTGTGGCTTCAAGAATCTTGTCTGGGACTTTGGCAAGTCTAAAGGAACAAGCCCGATTCCAGTGTTTGGCCTATAATTACTGACTGTTGTTTCTGCTTCAGAGACTGTGTTTTACCTAGACAAGGATAAAAGTGAAGTTAATGAGTGAATCACATTTAAGTAATCTTTGTAAGTAATCAGGGCAGGAGAAATGAACAAGACAAGTCTGTTTTTAATTTAGGCCCATGGCCAAAAATCTAACAGAGGTAAGTTCACAAATGTGATTCAAAGACATAAGCAATTAGTTATTATGTTGATAGTTCCAAAGGCAAAGAACTCATGCATTCAGGGTTCCTTTCATTGTAACCCACCTTTTCACAGATTGCCAGAAGAATTTCACATATTAACTTGTATGAATGGAATGCTTTCAAATAAGCATCAAAATTAATTGATACACTTATGAGCAAAATTCAACCAACACATTAATGGGTGAAGCTTTTTGTTAACCAAGCAATCATGTGAAAGAGTCATAATAAAACTTAGGGCGTTATTTTTATGTAAAGTTTGTAAGATTGATTCTTCCACTTATTTCCCATTAATATGAAATTTTATGATCATAGAAATAGAATCCAAAATGACTTCTTCTGTGGAAAGAGAAGTACAGTACTTTAAAATATACCAATTATACTATGATCAAAACAAAATGGTTGCTGTATATAATATTCCCCAATCTAAGAGCATCCACAGATAAATCACATGCCCTAGACAGGTAATTGCCCAATGAACTGGAAAAAAATACTAGAGAAATGAGCATAAGTAGAGATTTATTTTTATTATTTGGGGCCAGAAAGAAAAAATATAGTAAATGGTCCCATCAGTCTGACAAGTATGACTTTTCCCTGTGTCATGTAGGCCCCATACTCTACAGTTACTCTGAAGATACACCAGAGTAAAGTACTGTGCCATCTCTAAGAGAATTGCACCATCTTTATTAAAGCTAAAATAGCCCAAATTTACCAAACAATTTTAAAATATAGGTATCTCTTTCAACACATGGTACTACAACAACTGAATATCCATACCCCCCCCCACACACACACAAAGATGAAAAACGAAAAACAAAATGAAGAAAAAAAACTGCCTGACATAGTGGCACAAATTATACATTACCTAACTCAGTGAATATGGACTTAAATATAAAGTACAAACTATAAATTTCTTAGGGAAAAAAACAAAGGGGAAAAACCAACATTTAGTGTCAGGCAAAGAGTTCTTAGTTTTGATACTAAAAGCACAATCCATAAAAGGGATAACGGACAAACTGAACTTAATCAAGATTTAAAACTTTCACATGAAGATGAAAAAACGAGATATAGACTAGAATATATTTACAAACCACATGTCTGACAAAAAGACGAGTATCTAAAGTATATATGAAAACCTCTTAAAAGTCAACACTTAAAAAATAATCTTATTAGAAAACATATGAAGAGACATTCACTGAAGAGGATATACAGAAGGCAAATAAACACAATAGATGCTGCTTATCACTAATTGATAGGAAAATGCCAATTAAAACTATAGTGAAACATCCCTATATACTAATCAGAATTTAAAAAATGGTGACAACACCAAATGCTGTAAAAGGTACAAAGAAGCTCATTCATATATTGCTGGATGAAATGGGAAATTGTACAGCTACTCTGAAAAACAGTTTGCAGGGTTTTTTTTTATAATTAAACATACAGTAACCATACAAGCCAGATAAGAGAAAACCTATGTTCACACAAAAACCTATACACCGATGTGCATAGCACCTTTATATTTAATAGTCAAAAACTGTAAACAACTCAAATTTCTTCAACATATGAATGGGTAAACTGTGGAGCATCTATGCCTTAGAATACTACTCAGCAGGGGTGCCTTGGGTGCTTTAGTTGGTTAACTGTCAGATTTCAGGTCTTGTCATGGTCTTGCAGATCATGAGTTTAAGCTCCTTGTTGGGTTCTGTTTTGACAGACTGGAGGCTGTTTTGGATTTTGTGTGTCTCTCTCTGCCCCTCCCCTGCTCACATTCTGTTTCTCAAAAATAAAGAAAAAAAATTTTAAAGAATATTACTCAGCAATAAGAAAGAATGAATTCGGATACACATGAATAAATATCTAGGAATTTTGCTGAGTGGAAAAGGTCAACCATAAAAGATTATATACACTATGATTACATGTATATAACATTTTTGACAATGACAAGATTTTAGAAATGGGAGATGAGTGATTGCCAGGGTTTAGGGAGAAGGTAAGTAGAATGACAGATGTCCTTGGTTTTTGTGTTTTGTTTTAAATTTTTTTTTACGTTTATTTTTGAGAGACAGAGAGAGACAGATTACAAGTGGGGGAGGGGCAGAGAGAAAAGGAGACACAGAATCCAAAGCAGGCTCCAGGCTGAGCTGTCATCACGGAGCCCAAAGCAGGGCTCCAGCCACCCAACTGTGAAATCATGACATGAGCAGAAGTTGGAGGCTCAACCAACTGAGCCACCCAGGCGCCCTGGAGGTACTTGTTAAAGGGTAACATGCAAGATCCTTATTTCCCTGAACTGAATGTTTATGGTCTCCTCTCAAATTCACATGTTAAAGCCTAATCCCCAATATGATAGTACTTGGAGGTGAGGCCTTTGGGAAGTAATTAGGTTCGGATGAGATCATAGTGATAGAGCCCCATGATGCAACTGGTGCCCTGAGAATGGGATGAACAGCCCATAGCTCTTCTGCTACGTGAGAACAAAGCATAGATAGCCATCTATGAAACAGGAAGCAGGCTCTTACCAGACACTTAATCTGTGGGCACCTATATCCGGACTTTCTTGCCTCCAGAATTGTGAGAAATAGACGTATTTAAGTCAACCAGTGTATAGTATTTTTGTTATAACAGCCTCAACTGACCAAAAACACTTATGGTGTTGAAATTGTTAAAGTGTTTTATAACTTATGGTGATAAAATTGTATAGAATATAATATGTGTGCATGCACACACAAATGACTGGGTAAATCTGAGTAAGATCAGTGGATTTATCAATATCCTGGTGATATTTTACTGTAATTTTCTAAAATGCTATCTATTAGGGCACCGGAGTGGCTCAGTGGGTTAAGTGTCCTACTTCAGCTCAGGTCATGATCTTATGTTGGGTTCGAGCCCTGCCCCGGGCTCTGTGCTGAAAGCTTGCTCAGAGCCTGGAGCCTGCTTCAGATTCCATGTCTCCTCTCTCTGGCCCTCTCCTCTCATGCTCTGTGTTGCACTCTACCTCTCAAAAAAATAAATAAATGTAAAAAAAAATTTTTTTAATGCTATCTATCACTAGGGCAGCTGGGTAAAATGTACGAGGGATCTCTCTATTTTTTTTTTTTTAACTTTTATTCATTTTGAGAGAGAGCACTAGCGGGGGAGGGGCAGAGAGCAAGGGAGAGAGAGAGAGAATCTCAACCAGGCTCCACACTCAGCATGGAATCTGATGTGGGGCTTGATCTCATGACCATGAGATCATGACCTGGGCCACACAGGTGCACCACCCTCTGTATTATTTCTTAAAACTGCATGTGATCCCACAATTTTTTCCAACAAAAATTTAATTATGAAAATGTAGTAGTGATTAAGAACATATATACCTGAGTAAAATAACTGGAGACAATTTTTGGTTCTAATTCTGTTATCTTGACCTTCAACTTTTTGATAAATTGTTGATAACATTACCAACTACATTACACTGTTAGAATAAAATGAGATAATTCACTACAAGAACATAGCATATTAGATGTTGCTTTAAATAAATATGTTCTATGCTTATAATTATTGTCTCATTATTATCTAATGTATTCTTTGAGGTAGAAATATAGAGTCTAGGAATCAAATTTTAGGCTATGCCTATTTGCCATGTGATTGCACAAGATCTCTTTTGGGGTGCCACTTTAATAAATGTTAAGGATACAATTCATGCCTACTGGCTTATATTTTTCCCCTCTGTTTCAGAATCAGCCTCTATTGAGCTGTTTTGAGAAATTTCACAGCAAATAGTATAGAAAATCAACATCTCTTACCAGCATCTGAGTGGTAGAGGAAATGAGAAGTTTTAGTCGAAGGATACAAACTTGCAGTTATAAGGTGATTAAGTTTGGGAGAACTAAGCACACCTTTGTGATTGATTAACAATACTGTATCATATACTTCAAAGTTGCTAAGAAACTAAAGCTTAGATGTTCGCATCACAAGAAAAAAATAATAATTATGTGATATGGAGAGGTTAGCTAATACTATGGTAGTAATAATATTGCATTATATAAATGGGTCAAATAAACACATGGTACACCTTAAATTTATACATATGTCAATTAGACTTCAATTTTAAAAAGAAGCAAAAAAAATTAAAACTTGAATTACAAATGTGTTGTATTTTTTAATAAGCTTTATTTGAACTGCTTTACAAAAATAAAGGCAATAGGATTTCTCTAAGCTACATAAGACTTTTTTAAATGAAGGGTAGTATAGGTAAATGGTAGGATATTCAAAGCAACTGGACATTTACAAGAGAAAAGAGATCTAGAAATAGTGATTCTGACCAAGAATACCTACCCTTCAGATGGGCAGTAAGCATCACAAGAATTGATGTCCCATAAATTACCTTCTATCAAATGAAACCAAAATACAGCAATCCTACATCCTACTCTCTCCTCCAAGATCCCCAGTGTTAATCTTACAGTATCCCTATACCTCTTGTTTATATCAGGAACCAACAAGAGCACCAACCATTAACTCCCTCTCATTTTCACCCTGCTCTGTACTTTGACTAATTGGATACAATTTTCCTTCTCTCCCTCTTAGACAGTTTGGGCTAATGTAACAAATTAACATAGACTGGGTGGCTTAAAACAAAAAACATATGTCACAGTTATGGAGGGTGGGAAGTCCATTATCAGGGTGCCAGCATGGTCAGATTCTTGGTGAAGGACCTCTTCCAAGTTTTTAGATGGCTGTCTTCTCATTGTTCCCTCACAGGTGAAGAGGAAAGAAGTGAATTCTCTTCAGTGTCTTCTCATAAAGGCACTAATCTTATTATGGAGCTAGACCTTCCAAAAGCTGCTCCCTCCAGATACAATTACCCTGGAAATTGGGGTTTCAAAATATAAATTTGGGAGGGACACAGCATTTAGTCCCTAGCACCCTCCCATTTCTCCACTCTGCTCTGAGAAGTCTAGGTGGTAAATGTACTCCTTTAATTGACCCAGCCTCTTCTCAGAATGTTCCCTTCTCTTTCAAATTAAAACTGGCTGTTCCCTGGAGACTACAGGACAAAAGAGGTTATTGTCATTGTTTTCCTTACTCTACCTCAAATGAGGTTTTAAGTAGACCTTGAAAGAGCAAAATGAGACAATCAAAATTTAATGTGCTTGTATTAACCTGCATGATTTAATCAAAGTAAATGAAAATATTTTAAGTATAAAGTTAAATCACTTGAAATTTTTAATTTCAAGTAAAAATCTTTTCTCTTAAAAATTTTAAACTGATACTGCTCATTTGAAGATTAAAAATATGCTATAGCAGTTTAAAGTTCAAATGGACTAGTTGTCTAATGAAAGACCACAAACCTGTGTTAGAATGCAGATTATTTGAGTACAATTATTGGCATTCTTCGAAACTGCCAACCGTTCACTTTTTTAAATTTTTCTTTTTATTTTTTGAGGGGGGAGATAGGGGTAGGCAAAAAAGGTTCTAATTCATTCTTGGAATTTAGATATTCTGTGATTATTTCTCCCCCTTTTTGAAATACAATTTTTAAATTTTGCTTAGTGAAATGTTGTTAGTAAATAATCTCAGTTTGAGGGGCTGACACTCTTGAAACAAATGTTTACTTCCCATTACTCTTTCACCTAAGTTTCAGCATCAATGATGATTGATCCATGTCTGAACCAACTGTTTCATGAAACTTTGCCAAATAGTAATTTTCTAATTTTCTATTCTGCAGGTATTTATCTTTCCAGGAGGAGGAGGAGGAGAAGAAAAAGTAATCTTTCTTCATCTACTCTGGTTATCTGGTTCTTTGAAATGCCAATTTTCAGAGTAAAGAGTTGATTGAAGATAAAATTAAAGAAAAAAGAGATAGTACTTTAATTGGAGACAAAAATCTTGTTTGTTATCTTTTTCCATTAGTATCACTAATGGACCTAATTTCCATATACTGGATTAGGATTTCATTGTTCATTAATGAAGAATTTATAATGAGAGCAGAATTTACATTCCTTTGTCTCTTAAGGAAAAAAAAAACGCTTTCAAAAGACAACTTACGACAAATCTATCTTGTTTGGAGAAATCCTGGAGTTTGTGAATAAATGAAGTATATGAACAAATAAAGAATTTTATGTTCAGTACTATAGGCCTTCAGTGAAAACTATTCTTCCCTATTCTTTCATTACATTTCCAAAAGCCTCTATCCTACCAAACTGAATTCTATACCGTATTTATAGGCAGATTTGGTTTATTCTTCTAGGACTAAACAGAGTGACATAAAAACAGAACATTTATAAGTCATTTACACACATTAACAATGATATATTAGAGCAATTATTTATAATAATCTATAAATATATTTAGAATGAGCAACAGGAATTTTCCTTAATTCCTAGTTAATAGTATACTCAGCCAGTCTCATAGTGTTACTGCTAGAAGAATCTCAAGGAAAACAGCTGCATTCTAAGGCTGTAGAGTTACATAAGGTCCAGAGTACTTCAGGTCCCACACATCTGACCAGTTCTTCAGAGGTCAGAAGTGGGAGGGAATTACCATGTGAGGAATCCCATGTGAGGAATAGAGTTGGTAATTAGAGAACATTTTATTACCCTCTCCAATCCCACTGAGGAGAAAAGACACCAACCACAGTAAGGAAGTATTATTTAACCAGCTCTGAAATATCACCTACTCACCAGAGAATGTGCTAGCATTTCTTATTTCATAACTAATAAATTAAAATCTTCCTAGGAAAACTTCCTATGCATAGGTGAGCACAATACTCCACTTCATATGTATTAAATAGTTTTAATTCTGTGTCCTCAAGAAATATATTAATCCTATACAAACTATGATTTGGTAAAATAGTTTCTATACTTGAAAATTCCTCTCATTCTTTTAATTGTAGAGCATTCCATTTTTATTGGATTCATTTTTTCACTGATTTGCAGTTATACTCATTCTAGATTTGCCTGACATGCTAATGATGTCCAAAATTTCTTCTTCCATTTATGGGGTATCAAATTTTTAATACACTGCAAATAATCATGCTTTTTAAAATTAATATATTTGGTGACCTATGCAGAAAAGCCTTTTGTCCCAAGTTTATAAAAGTATACACTCATGTGTTCTTGTAGTAAATCTATGTCTCTAATTTTGACTTTTATTCCACATCTAAAACTTCTTTTGGTTTAAGGAGCAACCGAGCTTTACTGATTTTCTCTTGTAGGCTACTTGTGAATAACATTTCCCAAGTCATGAAACCTCTAACATATTCACAATAATTTCCTAAAAATAAAAAGCAGGAAATGGCCAACTATACTAGACTCAGAACTACTGATAGAATCAATACTATTTGATGCATTTGGTAAACCAAGTTAACCAACTGTCTTTAAAAACTTTAAATATATGTACAGAAAAGTACACAAATAACAAATATATCATTTGCAAAGCTAGCACATGCTGGTAATTAGATGTATCCAGTACAGGAAATAGACTATTGTTGGAACCCTAAGAAAACCCCTAATGCCTTTTTCTAGTCACTAAATACCAAAAGGTAAGCATTATCCTCACCAACTCCATGTATTACTTTGTTTAACATTGTATAAATAGAATCATTAGTAGATACTTCTTCATATTTGGCTTCCTTTGCTCAATGTTCTGTTGTAAAATTCATTTTTGCATATAACAATTTATTCTAATTGTACATTATTTTTATTATTTGAATATATCAATTTATTTACTATTTTAATGTTGACAGAAAACTGACTAGTTTTTGGTTTCTTAATATTACAAATAATGTTGCTATGAATATATTCATACATGTTCTTGGGTGAACATAGAAATATAATTATATTATAAATAAAATTACTGATTCATAGGATATGAAACTATTTATCTTATATACCACCAAATAGTTTCCTCAAATGATTATAAAAAATTACTCTAGTTCTGCATTTGCTTAACTGATAAGCTTCTACAAGATCTGACCATCACAGACATAGTAACTATAAATGCTGAGCAAAACACATATAATCACCTGACGGCATTGAGGAAGGGACAAAATTAGGTAGATTCTGGAAGACAGAAGATCCTTAGGAGGAAGAAATGAAAGAGTGAGATAAGTTGTATTTCTTATATTCTAAGGAAAGGCTTAAATTGGTACTGCATAAAATGGCAAAAACTGACAGAAAGCTTACAATTTTTCAACTATGAATAGAGAACAAAATTTGATTCAGGAATAGCTGCTGAAAAGTTTGAGCAAAATCTCAGAAAGGTAAGCAGTCTTTTGCCAACTCCATGTGTACATAGAACATACTTTAGAGAGCCAGTCAGGAATAAAATAACTGAATTGAAATTTGAGTAAATGCTTCTATTCTCAGTTCGAGTAAACCCAAACATATTGCCAACTAAAAAAAAAAAAAGATCCTTTTGTAGCAATTCTAGTTTCATTAAAATTCTCAATCTAACATTCACAGTGTCCAGAATGTAATCCAAAATAACTTGACAAACAAAAAAGCAACAAAATGTAACCAATTACCAAGAGAAAGATATCAACAAAGATCAACTGAGAAAGACCCATTTATTTGGGCTTAACAAGAATTTTAAAGCAGCAAGTAAAACTCAGTGCTATAAAAGAAAATGTGCTCATACTGAATTAAAAGGTAAGAAATCTCAGCAGAGAAATAACTGTAAAGAAGAACCAAATATAAATTATTTGAATGAAAGAACACTATTTGAAATAAATGAGATTTACAAAAATATGGCTTAATATGGCTAAAATGAGGACAAATCAATAGAAATTATGTAATATGAAGAATAAAGACATTGAAAAACACTAAACAGAGTCTCAGAACAATATCACAAAATTTATTATAAATATAACTGGAGTCTCAGAAGGAAAAGAGAGAATGAATCAAAATCACTGTACAGAAATCTGTTGCACTTTTGTACATGATTAATGAAGCACCAGAAAGAGAAATCAAGAAAAAGATCCCATTTATAATTGCACCAAAAACAATAATATACCTAGGAATAAACCTAACCAGAGAAATAAAAGACTTGTAACTCTGAACATTATAAAACACTAAAGAAAATAATTTAAGATGACATACAAAAAATCAGAAGACATTCTATGCGCAGGTATTAGAAGAACAAATATGGATAAAATGTCTATACTACCCAAGCAATCTATACATTTAATGCAATCCCTATCACAATACCAACAGCATTTTTCAGAGATAGAACAAACAATCCTAAAATTTTGTATGAAACCACAAAAGACCTCAAACAGCCAAAGTAATCTTCAAAAAGAAAAGCAAAACTGGAGCCATCACAATTCCAGACTTCCAAGTTATATTACAAAGCTGTAGTAATCAAGCAGTGTGGTACTGGCACAAAAGTAAACATATAGATCAATGAAATAGAATGGGAAACCCAGAAACGAACCCCCAACTATATGGTCAATTAGTCTTCAGTAAAGCAAGAAAGAATATTTATTGTGAAAAAAGAAAGTCTCTTCAACAAATGGTGTTGGGAAAACTGGACAGTAACCTGCACTCAAAACAATGAAACTGGACCACTTTCTTATACCGTAGACAAAAATGAATTCAAAATGGATGAAAGACTTAAATGTGAGACCTGAAACCAAAAAAATCCTAGAGAAGAACATGGGCAGTAACTTCTTTGACATCAGCCATAGCAACTTCTTTCTGGATATGTCTCCTAAAGCAAGGGCAACAAAAGCAAAAATGAACTGTTAAGACTTCATCAGGATAAAAATTTTCTGCACAATGAAGGAAACAGTCAACAAAACTATGTGGCAACCTTCAGATTGGGAGAAGAGATTTGCAAATGATATATCTGATAAAGGGTTGGTATCCAAAATATATAAAGAACGTATCAAACTCAACACCCCAAGAATTAGTAATCCAATTTAGAAATGGGCAAAAGACATGAATAGGCATTTTTTCAAGAAAGACATACAGATGACCAACAGATACATGAAAAAATGCTCAATATCACACATCATCAGGGAAATACACATCAAAACTATGAGATATCACCATACATCTATCAGAATGACTAAAATCAACACAACAATGGGTGTTGGTGAGGATATGGAGAAAGAGGAACTCTCTTGCACTGTTGATGGAAATGCAAACTGGTGCAGCCACTATAGAAAACAGTACAGAGATTCCCCAAAAAGTTAAAAATAGAACTACCTTATGGCAGCAATCACAACACTAGGTATTAACCCAAAGAATACAAAAATACTAATTAAATAGTATACATTCACCTCCATGTTTACAGCAGCATTATGTACAATAGCCAAATTATGAAAACAGCTCTTGTGTCCATCAACTGATAAATGGATAGAGAAGATGTTGTAAATACACACATGCACACACACAAGTATTACTCAGCTATAGAAAAGAATAAAATCTTGCTGTTTATAATGACATGGATGGAGCTAAAGAGTATTATGCTAAGTAAAATAAGTCAGTAAGAGTAGAACAAATACCATACAATTTCAATTATATTTGGAATATAAGAAACAAATGGGCAAAGAGCAACAAAAAGGCGGGGGTGGGGGGGGAGGCGCAAACCAAGAAACAACAGACTCTTAACTATAGAAAACTGATGGTTACCAGAAGGAGTGAGTGGAGGGATGGGGATTAAGAAGTGCACTTGTTGTAATGAACACCAGGTGATATAGGGAAGTATTGAATCACTATACTGTACAACCAAAGCTAATATTACACTATGTGTTAACTGGAATTTAAATAAAAACTTGAAAAGAATGGATGAAATTTTTTCAAATTCTGTATTTACAAGTTGAAAAAAAACTCAATGAATCCCAAGTAGAGTGAATATGAAGAAAACCTTTCTAGGTGTATATGTGTTAGTGACCAAAGATTAAAAGAAATTCTTAAAGTCAGTCAGATAACAGATACATTAAATAAAAGAGAACAACAGTTCAAATAACCAATAATTTATTATCAGAAATTATGAATGTCAGAAGATAGTCTTTAAAAGTCAAATAAAAAAAACCCCTGCCAACCCAGAATTTTAAATTAAAAAAATTATTTTTAATGTTTATTTATTTTTGAGAGAAAGACAGAGCACAAGTTGGGGAGGCACAGAGAGTAAGGGAGACACATAATCCGAAGCAGGTTCCAGGCTCTGAGCTATCAGCACAAACTGTGAGATCCTGACCTGAACTGAAGTTGCTCACTTAACCAACTGAGCCATCCAGGCACTCCCCAACCCAGAATTCTATATCCAGTGAAATGTTCCTCAAGAATGAAGGAAAAATAGACATTTTCAGGGCATATAACCATTGTAAACTGTATGTAGATGGTTGTGTAAGTTTTCATTATTTTTTTGTAAAGTGATTAATTTTAAGCAGACCTTGAAAAGTTAATATGTATTATAACCCCAACTTACCCACTAAACGATAATGAAGAGGTGTAGTCCAAAAACCCAATAGCTTAATGGAAAAGAATGCTTTGCTTCTCTTCATACAAAATCAGGTTTTATCTGTAGTTTTATTTCTTTCTAATCCTTATACATGTGCCCTTATTACATTGGCAAAGAATAATACAATATTGGAAAAAAGTAACAGTTAGGCATCTTCGTCTCATTACTGATCTCAGGGTAGGAATATTTCACCATTACCTGGAATGTTGGCAGTAGGGTTTGTTTTTGGTTTTTAATATTATTTATAAGATTAATGAAAAATGAGTGTTATAGTGCAAATACTTTCTTTACATCTATTTTGATATAATTTAATTTTTTCTCCATTAATGATGTGATGAATTACACTGACATTTCAAAATATTAAGCCCTAATTGCATTCCTGCTAGAAATTCCACTTGAATATAATGTAGCTTCCTTTTCGAAGTATGTTTACTTATTGTTTGCTAATGTTTTCTCTAGAATTGTTAGATCTACATTTAAAAGAAATATGGGCCTGTAGTGTTATTTTCTTGTAATGTCTTTCTTACCAAGGTTATGTTACTCTCATTAAATGAATTGGATAGTGTTCCTTTTATTTTATTCTCTGAAAAAGTTATTGAAGAATGTGTGTCGTTTTTCCCTTAAATATTCAAGAAGAATTCACTGTGGAGACAGCTAGGCCTGAAACATCCTCTAGAAAACTTTGGGGCTTTAAAAAATATATATTTGTTTAGTTTTGAGAGAGAGAGAAAAAGAATGTGGGAGAAGGGTAGAGAGAGGGGGAGAGAGGATCCAAAGCAGGCTCTGTGCTGACAACAGACAGCCCAGTGTGGGGCTGGACCTCACAAACCATAGGATCATGACCTGAGCTAACGTCGGACACTTGACTGACCACCCAGGCATCCCAGGAATCATTTTTATTATAGATTCAATTTGATACCAACTGTTCAGATTTTCTTTTTCCTTTAAACTCAGTTTTGGTAATTTATATTTTGAGTAATTTTTCCATTCCATTTAAATTTTCAAATTTATCAACACAAAGTTGTTCATAATTCTTTCTTACCTTTTTAATGTCTGTAGGATATATAAAGTAAGTGTGCTAATTAAATTCATGCTCATGGATCTCTTGGACAGTGCTAGAACTTTAGAACATTTCCCACATAATACACATTCAGTAAATAATTTTTTAGGGATAATATGATCATTAAATAATTTTATCTTCAGTAGCATCACATCGTTTTCACAACACAATTATCTAGTTGGTTAGTGTGGAAGGGCTACTATAAGATCTAAACCTAAGGATTTTTTTTTCATTGCCAGCACACTTTTCATCACAAGATTTGTCCTGACAAAAGAAAGCCAATTCAACAGCAAATTTAAACAGGCTTGTTCATTCAATAAGTATTTCTCAGGGCGCCTGGGTGGCTCAGACAGTTAAGTTTCGGACTTCGGCTCAGGTCATGATCTCACAGTTTGCGGGTTCGAGCCCTACGTTGGGCTCTGTGCTGACAGCTAATTCAGAGCCCTGAGCCTGTTTCCAATTCTGTATCAATCTCTCTCTCTGACCCTCCCCTGATCGTGCTGTCTCTGTCTCTCAAAAATAAATAAAAAATATTTTAAAAATTTTAAATAAATAATTATTTCTCTTAGCAGAACTATTTGTCCTTTAAAAAAAAAAAAAGAAGAAAAGGAAAGGAAAGAAAAAGGAAAACTTCACCAAGCAAGAAAGATACTTACCTAACACAAAATAATCATTGTCATCTGGTAGAATTTCAGGCACTGAAATTTCAAGCAAGCTATTTTCTGGTGGGGTTGGGGTGTGCGGGTAGGAGGGTCCAGGTACATTCCTAGCATTCCTAGTACACTTCTCTATATTTAATTGCATATATACTACTCAAAGAGTCAGTCCTAATCTCCAGAATTTCTGTGAAAAACAGATCTAAGATCCTTTCCCCCTCCCCTAAGATATGTTAGTTTTTTTCAGGATCTCTCATATGCTCTATTACTAAATGGAGAGTACCGTTTTTTAAAATCTGTTCTTATTGTCAGGCCATTCATTTTTTCATTTCTTGTTTTAACCAATATATTATTTTATAATACAATTTTATATACTAATATATTCAAAATAATATTAAGTCCTTTACTCTGCAAAAATAATTGGTTCATTTGTGCACCTAAGAAAAAGAGCTGAGTTCTTACTAAATTTTTTCAAAATCAGTAAAACAAGACAATAGATGATGGTTAAAAATATCCTACCTTTTGTAGTCATTTAATCAAATATTTTAGACACATAATATTAAAATCATTTTCTGTGCTTCTGACAGGAAATAGATACCATTTTGTGAGGTTTCTGTAGTAAAATAACCTATAAGCTAATACAGTCTTAGACTGTCAAGCAATATGCAAAATGATTGCCAAGGGTCATAAACCTTGGGACCAATTTGCCATTTATGATTGGCACTTGAAAAGTGATTAGCCATCTCCTTTCTCCAGGAGAGGACCAAGAAAAGTCAGAAACAATGAAAAATCATGGGTTGATAAGAGAGAAATTTTTATGCAGATCAGTAACCCTGCTGGAAATAGCCCCATACTATGGTTCGATAGGTTTATAGAAATTATACACATATAATTAGGTCAAGCAATACCATTCTCCACATCTGATGGCTGAAGCAAGCCATCAAACAAAGTTTGACCAGAAAATCCAAGTTTCATGCAAAATCTAGATCAAATCATTATTTAAAAGGTCATTTTATTTTGGCTTTTGCTATGTTTTTGTCTATTACTAGAGGATAAAACAATGCATGTAACATATTAAACCATGCATTCTTTAGGTTGCATGCTCCGATAATGGTAGTCACTAGACACATGAGGCTATGTAAGCTTATATTTAAATCAAAATTAAATAACATTTAATATTCAGTTCTTCAGTCACATTACCCATGTTTTTAGTGCTCAGTAGCCACACATGATTAAGCAGCTGTAATATTGGGCAACATGTATTTTAGAACATCTCTTCATCACAAGTTTCTTTTGAACAGCTCTGCCTAGGAAATCAAGATTCAACAAACATAACTGAACTAAGAAAAAAAACAGCATACCTCCCTTCTCCCTGAGACCATATTATATTCAATCTAAAATATTTATTGGGCACCTATCATGTGCCAGGTGCTATCCTAAGTATGAAACTAATGTGGTGAAAAAGAAAGTCAACTTCTCTGCCCTTATTAGTGTCTGCCTTCCAGATAGAGGGAATAGTAAAAAAAAAAAAAAAAAAAAAAAAAAAAAAAAAAAAAAAAAAAAAAAAAAAAAATTCAAACAAGCAAATGAACCAAGAATTTTTTTACAACCACTACATGACAAATAAAATAGAATGATGTAATAAAGAGTGACAAGAGGAAACAGTGTGGCAGGGTTGTGGCAGGAGATAGTTTTTAATGTTAGAAGGCAAAGGCCCTCTAAACGGGTTACATTCAGAATGACACCCACGTTGCATGAGGGAGCCCACTAACAGAAAGCTCAGCAAAGAGCCTTCCTGGTAATGGAAATAGCTATTGCAAAGGTCCTATGGAAGAAGCAGGCCTGGCCCGTTCTAAATTATTAGAGGGCTCATAAGGCTAAAGGGTAATGAACATAGCCAAGAGTAACAAAGGTGGGCCCACAAACAAGCAGGGCTAAGTCACTCAGGGTCTCACAAGCTGTAAGGGCATACATTTTCCCTAAGTGTAGGCGAAAGTCACTGGAGCATTTCCAGCAGGGTCGTGACCTGATTTTAAGCAGTGGCTCTTAATGATCGTGTGTGGATCTTGTCCTCTCACTAAAGAACAGGGACTTACCTTATGCAGAAATATGCTTAACTTCCTCCCTAAACTAAAAAATACTGGCAATAGAACCAGTCTTCCCCTGATCAACTTGAAGGGAACTTAATCTTTCTTCTTGCATTCTCTCAGGACCACAGAAGTATCATTGAAAGCTGGAATAGGTCCCCAATAACAGAGGTCTGTATCACCCACTATACTACTCACTAGTCATAGGATAGGACTAAGCTCTGAAACTCCCGCAAACTTCATTTTCCTCATCTATAAAATGGGACAGAAAACCTGCAAGAGTTATCATTCAAAAGGATTAGAAGAAAAACAAAACTGAATGTGTGCTGTGTAAAATTATAGATTTCACACAATCACATTTTCCCTATTCCATGTCCTCAAATTCTAGGTTTACAACACTAAAATATTTTTTAAATTTTTTAATGTTTATTTATTTTTGAAAGAGGAGAGAGAGAGAGAGAGAGAGAGAGAGAGAGAGAGAGAGAGAGAGAGAGAAAGAGAGAGAGAGAGGAAGCCCACAGCCCACACGAGTGGGAGAGGGGCAGAGAAGGAGACACAGAATATGAAGCAGGCTCCAGGCTCTGGGCTGTCAGCACAGAGCCTGAAGTGGGGCTCAAACTTACAAACCCTAAGATCATGACCTGAGCCAAAGTCAGCTGATTAACAGACTGAGCCATCCAGGTGCCCCAACATTAAAATATTTTAAAAAAGTTTTTACATCTATTATTTATTTTTGAGAGACAGAGAGTGAACAGAGGAGGGGCAGAGAGAGAAAGAGACACATAATCCAAAGCAGGCTCCAGGCTCTGAGCCAGCAGCCAGCACAGTGCCCGACAAGGGGCTCGAATCTATGAACCGTGTGATCATGGCCTAAACTGAAGGCGGACGCTCAACCAACTGAGCCACCCAGGCACCCCTAAAATATTTTTAAAATTCTAAGTCTAGCAATGTATATGAGTTCTCACCAATTTAAATAAGCCTATATAACCAAATATATTATATAAATATATAACCAAAAGCTATATAATTATCTGCCTATATAACCAAATATATATATAAATAAATTATATAACCTATAAGCCTATATAACCAAATATATATATATATATATAAATAAATTATATAACCAAAAGCTATATAATTATCTGCCCCCCCAAAATGCATATTTAGGTCCCAAGAAACATAAAAAGGAATGGACACCAATCATTCTATGTCTCTCAAACTGTTAGAATGAAATTTCTATGAAGCTATTAGTTTAACCTTAAAAAAGTTCAAGTTAGTCCCTTTGTAACTATATGGATGATAGGATATTCTTTCAAATATGAGCTAAAGCACTAACAAATACATACAATCTAAACAGTGTGTTTTATATGAAGTTTACATTTCATCTTGGATTCCTATCATTTTCAAGTTCTATCCATTTTTTCCAGTTGATAAATAACCACCTAGAAACATTCGCTATTATGTTCTCCTTTTGTTTCTCTCTGCTTATAAGCAGAGTTGAAAATAGCTTTTGAATGCCACAGGTATGTTTCCTGAGGCTACTGTAGATTTTTATTTTGCTCCTTGGCTTGTGGCCATAGAATTTTGAGCACTTCCCATGATTTCAAACTATATACATCTCTTACCTCCAGTCAAGGTCAAGGAATATATTTCTGTTCCATTCTTTGAAAGCATAGAGAAAGGAAATCCATATATTCTATTTACAATGTTTTCCAAAATCTCACAGTGAATACAGTGGAATAATTACTTCTCATTCCATCTCTCCAATGTCATAGCAGATATTTACATTTTAACAAACTTATATAGTACTGTTTGAAATGATTTCAAATATGAACGTATGTAATTTCCATATCAACTATGATAGGTACTACTATGCTCCTTATTTTACCATGGAGAAAAAAATGAAACAAATTAAGGTAAAATACTTTGCCTGTGGGTAAAGAGCTAACATGACAAAGCTGGGATTTGAACCCAGATCTTCTATGCTCTTAACTTCTACAGTATAATATTCTATATTTGGTGAAAACACCAAGGATTATATTATTAAAGTAAAATGTCAAAAAATAAGTGTAAGCAAAAATGGCCTTCATTTAGTCACGTGTAAATCTTAAGGGGTTTTGGCAAATGCACACATTCAGAGGCAAATGATAGTTACAGTCACTTTTTTATAGCCTCCCTACTAGGTTATAATGAGAGTAATTACAAAAAAAAAAAAAAAGTGTTGAGAGCTGTCTGAACTCACTGGTTGAGTAAAAATTCCTGGTGAGGGTACTGCAAGTTTGCACGGTCTCTTGCCCCCAGACAGCGACCAAAATCTACCCTCTTGTAACTTTCATTTCTGCTTGAGCACCAAACCTCCAAGTGCTTTGCTGATTAGTGTCAGGAGCAGCCTTTTTCCCTGCCCTGTCCCTGAGGCATGACTATACCTGGTCAGGGAAAAGATGACTAAACTAGATACACCCTAATGTAACTAAGGCAAGCATCATGTAATTTTCCTCCTAACTGAGCAACTAACTGATAACTGACTACTTTCTAGGCCCGGACACCATTGCAAAAGTCACTATTGTGATAAAATGTATCAATCATCTTTGGGATTGTGAGAGCTGGCATTATGTCTCATGGGAATCCTGTTTTTCTGGGAACTTTCTCTTAGAGCTTTAAATAACCAAATGACCCTTACTCATAAAATCCTAACCTTTACTAAACAATGCTGTTTGCCTCTTGGTTAAAGGTCACTTCCTTAGGGTTATACCTGAAGTTTTGTATATCTTGGTTTAAAAAAAAAAATACCTGCCCTTCCCATATAATAGCATCAGTGCCTGTAGCTGAGTTTTTTATGACAATCATTATTACTAGAATTGTAATTTCTGCAAAACCCATGTCCTGGAAAATTGTAAAAATGTATCTATGAGAAATCATTTACTGTTCTTTCTGCTCCTTGTACGCTTCACCATAAATAAAGCTAGAGAATCAGACAGAGCAGAGATGCCTGCCTGGTGACCAGAAAGAAACTCAAGGTGCTCGCTTGCTCTCGTGCACACTCTCTCTCTCGCTGACACCGTCCATCTTTCAGGGAACCCTGGACCTGCTGGAGCTGGACTCCAGCAAAAAAGTATGCCATACAGACGTTTATTGATAATGGGAACCACACACCGAAGCCCAGCTCTGTCGTTTTAGTTGCACCAGCAGCACATTGTGTAAAAAGTACATACACAGTAATGGTGACAGTACTCTAGACACAGACTGACAAATCACATAGTTAGAGGCAAAAGTTCCAGAAAACTCTCAATTAGCAGCTGAGCCCAGAATTATTTGAGAATCAATCATGGAGTTTACAAGATTTAATTTTTTTTTTCTTTTTCTTAGAGCATGCGAGCTAGGAAGAGGGATGGGGT
>PISW01011379.1:0-28729 GCA_004023785.1 Mungos mungo
GCAAACGTCCTGTGGCAGGAGGGGTCTGGGGTGTCTGAAGAAACGTGAGAGAGCAGCGTGGCTGGCGTGGGTGACCGCCCTGAGCACGCGGGGTCTCGCGGATAGGAAGGGACGTTTGGCTTCTCCTGGCGGGTGCCGGGTCCCCGAGACAGGGAGTCGGGGACAAGTGGATTATGGGTGAGTGACTCCGGGAAGCCCAGAAGGGCCGTGGGGAAGCAAGAGAGGGAGGGGAAGGAGCCCAAAATGGAAGGGGCGGGGGGTGATTTACGAACAGGTGACTGGGTAGGTGGGGGGCTCAGTCCCCTCAGGGACTTCTGGGAGACAGCGTAGGGATGTCCCCTCGAGGGAGGAGCGAGCTGGGTATTCGTGCACAAGCTCCTGCGAGAGGGAGGAACAGGATCCTGCCACGCCTCCAGCCCGCATGGGCGCGAGCAGAGACGGCTCAGGCGGGGCTCAGAGCCGGGATGCCAGCAGCGCAGGGAGCTGGCGGGGGCCTCGGGGACCCGGGAAGGCCACCAGGGCATAGCCACAGGGCCTCCTGAGTTGCCCTGACCTCCATGGCAGCCGCTGGCTACACGTGGCTATTTAAACTGATTTCCGGGGCGCCTGGGGGGCTCAGTCCGTTGGGCGTCCGGCTTCGGCTCAGGTTATAATCTCACAGTTTGTGGGTTCGAGCCCCACGTCGGGCTCTGTGCTGACAGCTCGGAGCCTGGAGCCTGCTTCCGATTCTGTGTCTCCCTCTCTCTCTGCCCCTCCCCTGCTCATGCTCTGTCTCTCTCTATCTCAAAAATAAATAAACTTTAAAAAAATTTTTAACCGGAAACTGGGAGCCCGGGGAGGGAGCAGGGGGCACGCATCTGGGCCGGATGTAACAGAGGCTCAGACCTGTGCAGTAGCAGGCAGGGGCCCACCAAAGCTGTTTGGTCACCCGGGGAGCCGTGTGACCGCTGGAAGGTAAGAGGAGGGAGGCGAGGGGAGTCGGGACGCTGGCGTGAGCCCCAGCTGGAAGCAGGATGGCCGTCCCCAGGATGGAGACCCGGGAGAAGACGGCAGTTTGGAGACAGACGCTGAGTTCCATCTGGGCCCCGCTGGGCCTGAGAGGTGAGGGGACACCCAGGGCCGACCGGCCTCCAGTGGCAGAGGCCCGGGCAGACGCGGGGACCCGGGCCCGCGGGCGCCCACCGGGCCGTGATGTAACGTGCCGGAAGCGGAGCCGCGTCCCCAGGCTCGAAGGCACAGCTTGCCTAAATGCTAACAAGTTTTGCCTCCAAATGGTGACGGGGTGTGTGCGTGTGTGTATGTGTGTATTTAATTCTGGAATGAATTTAATTCTAATTCCGCCGACTTTGGGGATGGGAAACAGCTGTCTTAATGAGTTAAACAGTGGGTTTAAAATAGCGAGCATCTGTTCGCCGTCTGAGCCAGCCCCCGCCAAGGGCATGCCGAGGCTCCGCGCTCACAGCTCGGGGGCCCTGGCTGCGGCTCTGGGGACGGCAGGGGACACGGCCCGGGACGCGGGGTCACATCCGGCCCTGCCACCGGCCAGGTCGCCACCCCGACCCCCGGGAGTTTCTGCTGCCAGGTCTGTGCGCCCACCACCCCGAGCTGTCCCGGTGCTGGACCACAGCCGTCACACGGGTCCCACGGGGCGGCGGACCGTGAGCACAGACGCCTGGCCGGGCGGCCTGGATCACCCCGTGCCTCAGTGTCCTCGTCTGTAAATGGAGATAATGATAGTTCCTAATGCAGGGAGTTGGGGGAAAAGTTGAGATGAGCTACTGCAGGTTGAATGCGTGCCTGGAACAGTGCCTGATAGACAGCAGATAAATATATAAGTGAATAAATATATAGTAGGATTTCAAAGGGCAAAGAGGGCTAGGGGGAGGACATAACAGAATGACGGGGCCACAGAGAGGCCTGGGCGGGGCTGACTTGGACGGGGAAGACAGGGAGGTGAGCGGTCCAGGCCGAGGAAACAGCAGGTGCAAAGGCCCTGGGGCAGGACCACGTTTGGAGACACCGTGAACAAGGAGGCCAGTGTGGCTGGGACGGAAGGAGTGGGGCCAGAACTCAGACCAGGCTTCGGTTGCGTTAAAGGGGTTTAAGCTTTATCCCAGAGGCACTAGGGAGCCACTGCAGGTTTCAGGCAGAGGGGGACTGAATCGGATTTGCAGCCAGACTTACGGCTCCCGTCTGGGCTCCTGTGTGCATTTATTGAGCACCTACCAGACACCAAGCCCACGGGCTTCCGTTCACCGCTCCGCGTGTGCAGATGCTCCGGGCACAGACAGCCCCGGGTTTGAGTCCCGGCTCTGCCACTGTCCCCTTCTTGTCACCGAGTTGTCTCATGGATGGAGCCAGACCTCCGCCTAGACTTTCAAACGCACGGCCATCAGATTTCAAATGCTCAGCCCTCATCTCTTAAAAAGTGGATCACGCACCTACTATATGACCCAGGAGCTCCATGCTGGGGTCTACTCGGGGAACAGACCCCCCCCTCCCCCCATCTACACAAAGACATAGAGCCTCATGTTCAAGGCAGTAAGATTCCTGGTTTGTTTTTTAAAGGAGGGTGTTTTTTTTAAATCTTTGATAGAGAGAGAGAGAGAGAGAGAGGGAGAGAGAGCGTGCACGTGTAAGCAGGTGAGTGGGAGAGGGAGAGGGAGACAGAGAATCCAAAGCAGGCTCTGGGTGCAGAGCCGGATGCAGGCCTCGAACCTACGAACTGTGAGATCATGACCTGAGCGGATGTCCACCGCTCAACCGACTGCGCCCCAGGGCGCCCCAAAAGCGGCAGAATCCCTACCAGCCCAAACCGGAAGCCCCCCAAATGTCCTCCTGCAGGTGACTGAATAAAGAAGCAGTGGTTCACGCAAACCGTGGAACATTCCTCGGCCACGAAAAGAAACGGAGCCCTGAGGCGCACACCACCACGGACGCACCTCGAGGCCACTCGGCTGGGCCAGAGGAGCCCGCGCACAGGGCGCCCCCTCCACGACAGCTAGAAATGACCCAAAGCGGACGCGCGGTTGTCTAGAGAGGGATGAGGGTGGGACAGCGCGGAGGATGTCCTGGGGGGAACAGGGGAACTCTGGGGGGAAGGAGCGAAGGACCCGTTCTCTGTCCTGACGGTTTCCCCGCGCGGCCGGGGGTGGTGCGCATGCGCGCGCGCTCCCGTGCAGGAGCCTCCAAGCGCACCCTTCCAATGCTTGCGGGTTATTGCGGGTAAAGCCGCAGGAACAAAATGAAGTAACTACGAAACATTCACTTAGCTCAGCACCCAGGGTGCACGGGTTCCGGCTGGGTTGCAGAATGGCCCCTAGTGGTGAACATGCATGGGGTGGGGGGCGGGGCATCCAAGGAGAAGCTCCTCCGGGGGCACGAACTTGAACTTGGCCCCAGTCCTCCCCCTCGGGGCCCCCTCGCCCGGGAGAGGAGCCTGGGCCTCGCCAGCCTCACCCGGGCCGCCGAAAGTAATTTCTTACCGCGCTGCGCGCTGCCAACAAGACACAAGATTAATCACAGCCACAAACACACTGGGCACCGCGTAAATATTTCATAGATCTGCGCGCGCGCGCACTCACGCAGCCCGCGGCCTGGCGCTTTTTTTTTTTTTTTCTTTAAACGGGGCAGCAGGTAGACAAATAGGGAGACCCCCCCACCCCTCCCCTCTTCCCTCTTATGCCTTTCATTCCTGCCCCAGCCCCACCCCAGGGTCTCCAGGGAATGGGGAGCCTTCCTAGGGGTCCCCGAAGGGATCAGCTCCTCCCCACCCCCACCCCTGCTGCCTCGCGCTCAGGGTGGCACCTGTGCTGGGAGAACGGAAGAGGTAGCAGGGCACCTTGGCCATGACTTTGCTCGTGGGGAAAACTGGAGGCCCCCGTGTCGTTAGGGGAAATGGCCAAGAGGCCCCCCCCCCCAGCAAAGAGCTGGTCCACATGCATGTGTTCACGTGACAGACGCTCCGTGGGGTTCTGAGTGTGACAGAGAGACCCCGGGCCAGTTCAGCCCCCTCAACTCCTCGGCTGTGTAACCTTGAGTTCGTACCTTCCCCTCTCTGGGTCTTGGTCTGTAAAACGGGGAGGATGATAGCTCTCTCTGTCACAGGGCTGCTGGGAGGCCGAAAGTAGGTCTAAAATCCTTACAGAGTCCTCAACGTGAAACAAAACATACACATTTGAGGTGCAATCAATGTCGCTACAGCGAGGGAGGGATGAGCCCTGTCCTGGGAGCTGGAAATGGATCAGCAAAGGAGATGGCACAACGCTTACACCCAGCCCCGTGCCCACACTTCACTTCTTCTGTCCTTGCTCTTTACATATGGAGGCTCACAGACACTCAGTGCAGAGCGTGGACAAGGGAATTCAAAGATACCTCAGCAATCTCAGCACCTCTTCTTTTTGCTGATGGGGAAACTGAGGCCCGGTGAGGGGGCAGGGAGGGCTCCCAGGCCTCCACCTCCCAGCCCAGCCCTCCATCTCAAGAGGGGGTCCGCACACTCCCAGTCGAGGCCCTGCCTGTCCTGGCCCTGCAGCCGCAGGAGCTGCCTGCCTGCAATTTACCAAATGTGACAGTGTCTTGGCCCCGATGCCACAGCCAGAGCCAGTGGCATCTGCAGAACTGTCACCTCCCACTCTGGGTCTGAGTGATGGACCGAGGGAGCGAGAGGCGGGCAGCTGCTGTTTGCCAGAGCCTAGCTGGCCAAGTGCTTCTGCAGGCGCAGGGGACAGCTAGGGACTCTCGCCGCCCCCCAAGGGGGGACAGATCAGGGCCTCACTAGACAGCTGTGGAGACTGAGGCTCCGAGGACAGAAAGTCAGTCATCCTGGTCACACCATATTCCTCTGGGTCCCCCTGGTCCTGGGCCCTGGGCCGGGGAGCTGCAGACAAGCGGCCTGAGACCGACCTGGGCCTGCCTTCCTGGGGCGCATGTCCCGTGGGGAGGACGGGCAGCGAGCGGGAAACACTGTAAATGATTGTGTATATGTTGGTGTAAATGCTATGGGGAAAAGGAAGCAGGAAGGAGCCGGGGCCTCACTGAGGAGGGGACATCTGAGCAGACACCTGCGGGAGGTCAGAAAAGGAGCCAGGTGAGTATCAGGAGGAAAGGCATTGCAGTCAGAGGGTCCGTCCATGCAAAGGCCCTGGGGCAGGAGTGGGTCTGGTTGCAGAAACAGCAAGGAGGCCAGTGTGGCAGAAGCAACAGGAGTAAAGGGGAGAGAGCGGGGAGGGGAGGGCAGGAAGGGACAGGAGCAGGCCCTGTAGGGCCTCAGGACTGCAGGGAAAACTTGGGCTTTCCCCCCAGGAAGGTAGGTGGTAGCTCTGGGGGGCTGCTGGCAGAGGAGGGGGCTGTGGTGACCCGGCTCGGGTGCTCAGGGGCACCCTCTGGTGGCCACTTCGGGGAGGACTGACCATGGGGGGCGGGTCACCGCAGGTGCCTCCTTCTCCCAAGAGTGTTCTATTAGTCAATGAAAGTGGAGGAGGGGGCAGATTTAGCACAGGTGGTCTGGGAATAATCTCTAAAAAGCTGTGCTTTGGGCTCTAGGTGAGTGAGAAGCCACCGTGGAAAGATCTGGGTAAGAAAGGGCAAGCCAGGCAGAGGGCACAGCCAGAGCAAAGGCAGCGAGGCAGGTACGAGCTTGGACTGTGTGGAGTAGCGCCAAGATGGAATGAGATGGGAGGGGACACGGGAGGAGGGCTCAGATCCGGACCACGCAGGGCCCTGGGGGCCCCAGGGAGGAGTTGTGGTTTTAGCTGAAGGCAATAGGGAGCCATAGGAGGGCTTTGAGCAAGGGAGGCAGGTAATATCCCTGAAAAGATGTCTTCATCCTAATCCTTGGAACGCGTGAATATGGCACCTTCCCCCTCCTACCCGCAATTCAGGTCCACCCATGGGGCCTGCAGATGGCGTTAGTTAAGGGTCCCGGCATGAAATCATCTGCATCCATAGTGAGCCCTGAATCCACTGGCTGGTGTCCATGTAAGAAGAGGAGACCACACAGAGACAAGGCTCCCAGACATGTCTCCTGGGATCAGAGCTTGTGTTTGGGTGTTTTAATTAGTTGGCAACCTCTGATCTGGAAGTTTCGTGCAAGAATTGGGGCCTGATAAGGATGACGAAATTCTGGGGCGCCCGGGGGGCTGAGTCAGTTCAAGCGTCTGACTTCCGCTCAGGTCATGATCTCGCGGTCCATGTGTTCGAGCCCGGCGTCCAGCTCTGTGCTGAGCGCTTAGACTCTGGAGTCTGCTTTGGATTTCCTCTCTCTCTCTCTGCTCCTTCCCCACTTGCACAGGAAGGAAGGGAGGAAGGGAGGGAGGGAGAAAAGAAAAAGAAGAATGACAAAATCTGGTCATGCTGAGCCCACATTCTCTTGTGACAACAGGCTGGTGTGAGGAGCACCACCCCCCTTCGTTGAGGCTGGGGCCTCAGTGCCCCAGGAGCCCACTCAGCGGGTTGAGAACATAACCCCCACACGCTGACCCGCTGACCCGGGAGCCTTCCTCTGGTTTAAAAGTGCTAATACTGGTTTGGCGGCTCCTGGGTAAGTTACCCATAAAATTACCATATGACCCAGCAATTCCGCTCCTGGCGGATACACCCACACTTGCACACAGATGCTCATGGCAGCGTTATTTACAACAGCCGCAAGGCAGAAACAACCTGAATGTCCACCCACTGATGACTGGATACAGAAAACATGGCCCATCACATGCTGGAATATTATTTAGCCACGAGCAGGAGCCAGGCGCCCACACCTGCAGCCCTGCGGACGGACCTGAACACACGTGTCCACCGCGCACGCGCACGTCCACAGATGACCATGCCCATCGCGCACGCGCACAACACGCAGGTGCGTCCAGCGCGCGCGCGCACGTCTACAGATGACCATGTCCATCGCGCACGCGCACAACACGCAGGTGCGTCCACCGCGCACGCGCACGTCCCTCAGCCGCGAGCAGGAGCCAGGCACCCGCACCCGCCGCCCCGGGGACGGACGCCGAACACGCGACGCTCAGGAGGTGAACCGGACACGAGAGGCCACGCGGGCTGTGAGTCCACGTGCGGGACCGTCCGGAACAGGCCTGTCCACGGACGGAGGGGGCTCGTGGAAGTGGGGGGCTGGGGAGGGATGGGAGGTGACTGCTAATGGGGCAGGGTTTACCTTGGGGTGATGGAGCATTCTAGAACTACAGGTAGTAGTAGCACAATGTGTGAACGTACTAAATGCCGCCATTGGTATATTTTATGTTATGTGTATTTCACCACAATAAATTACTTTAAAAGGTGAAAAGGGGGCGCCTGGGTGGCTCAGTTGGTTAAGTTTCGGCTCAGGTCTGATCTCGGGCTCGTGAGATCGAGCCCCGTGTTGGGCTCTGCGCTGACAGCGCCCCGCTTAGGATTCTCTCTCCCTTTCTCTCTCTGCCCCTTCTTCGCTCACATGTGCCCTGTCTCTCTTTTAAAAATAAAAAATGTAAAAAAAGTGGGGCGCCTGAGTGACTCGGTCTGTTAAGCATCCAACTCTTGGTCCCTGCTCGGGTCCTGACCTCAGGATCCTGAGTTCAAACCCTCCCTCACTGGGCGTGGAGCCTACGAAAAAATAAAAAATAAAACAATGTGAAAGAAGTAATATTTGGGGGTCCTGAGTTTCTTTTGGGGTGACGAGAGTGGCTCGGGACTGGTGAGAAGGAGGGCCGGCCACCGTGGGATGCCCCCCAGTGAGCGGGCTCCTACGTTTGTGAATTTCACCTGGATTAAAAAACAAAAAAAGGAAAAGGAAAACAAAACAAGTGAAACCCTGCTGCGGAGCCCCCTGGCCTTGGGCGGACCCCACGGACAGGCAGGTGCGACTGCTTCCAGATCTTTCTCCTGCCATGGCTTTGTTCTGCACCTTCCTCTGGCCCCACCCGCGTAACCCAGCCATCAGTCCACACCGGCAACCACCCTCCCTCCCCGTGGGGGGCTTTCTTTCTGGTGCTTTCCAGTTATTTGCACTTCAAAGATGAACAGGTCTCCCTGTGGCTGTGGAATGCGGGCAGAGGCCCAGTGTGGTTTACTTTGAGATTCACTGAATGCCCCCCCACTGACATCTCCCACTGTCCCCGTACGTGTGAGGGTGTTGCTCCGTGTGCTTCTCCCCTGCTCCAGATCCCCCCAGGGCTCCCTAGTGCCCCTGGAATAAACCCCGAAATCCCCCCTGCGGCCCAAAAGGCCCTGCACGGCCTGCCCCGTCCCTTCCCTCTCTCCCGCCCCCGTCCCTTCCCTCTCTCCCGCCGCCGCCTCCCTCTGCTCCAGCCACGTGGGCCTCCTCTCTGTTTCTCCTTCATGCCAGGCCCGCTCCTGCCCCAGGGCATTTGCACAAGCTGCACTCGCCGCCTGGATCTCTCTTGCCGCGCACCCCGTTCTCCAGGCAGACTCCTCATTTTTGCAAACCGCAGCTCCAAGGCGGGGGTGTCTGAGTGAGAATGTGGCGCTGGCCGAGGGGAGACGCCAGGCAGAGACTGGAGAGGAGGGGGTGGGGAGCTGGGCCTGGGCCCCGGGGAAGGGGCAGAGGGGACTGGAGGCCGAAAGGTCTGCTGGGCTGGGGGCGGGCAGCTGGCCCCTGTCGGGTGGAGCCCCCCAGCCCCTCCCAACGTGCTCCTCTCACACATCAACACTCGCTGGAGATGCAGGAAATATTTTCTCTCCGGCTGACACTTTTGGCAAAATACAATCGCTCCAGCTTTTTTCTGTGCAAAAAACATGTCTATCAAAACCATCCCTGCGGTGCCTGTGGGAAGAGGGGGCCGCTGGATCTGGTCCGGGGACTGCGGGACGGGCTCTGGGGAGAGGGAGCCGCAGCTGCCTGCGCTGCCGGTCTGTCTCCGCGCGTGGAGGGCGACAGAAAAACAGCAAGAGCAGCGGTGGGAAGGCGGCTGCTCGCTGAGCACCCGGTCACAGCCGGATGCGCCCCGACCGCCGGCCCCTGTGCCCGCACAACTCCGCCATTGGGATGATCCCCATTTTTCAGATGAGGAAGCGGAGCCCAGAGAGGGGAAGACACACCCCCAAGGTCACACAGCGCAGGCCACTTCCCCAGAGATGCCGGCACCAGCCCCTCCCCAGGCGAGAGAGGGCAGGAGAGGCTGAGGGACCAGCCTGTGCCAGGGCTCCGAGCAGGGTCCAGGCAAAGCTCCGGCGTGTCCAGCAGCCCTCAACTAAATCAGTCTGTGCCCGTGTGGAGCCCAGGAGACGGAGTGCTCTTGGCGTCCCCTCGCGGGCCAGTCATTCCTTCTCCGACTCCCTCCGTGGTCCCTGTCACGCCCCAGTCCCCTCAGGCCCCTGAGCCGGGGGTGAGTGCGGCGGCACAGCTGGGCAGCCTGGAGCAGGTTGCTTCACCTCGCTGTGCCGCAGCTTCCCCGTTGGTTAAAATAGAAAACCATAGATCTCCACCTCCCCGTTAGAACAGCTAATGTTCCAAAAACCCGTTGGACAAGGCCTGGCACCCCGGAGGGGCCTGCAGGGTGGAGTCGAATTAGACAAGTGATTCCTGACCGGGACGGGGCCAGCCCCGGGGGCGTCTTCCCCTCGCCTCACCCACCCAGGCCAGGGAGAGCTCCGACCTCTAGCAAGGCAACGGGGAAGATGGCCCTGGGCCGGGAGTCCCAGCTGCTGCCTGCTCTCCTGGCAAAGGACGGACTTTTCTAGAACGTTGCCCCTCCTCCCAGTTTCCATCGGAGCCAGCACCGCCGCATAAATCCCGCTTTACGGCTGTTATTGACGGGAAGCGGAGAGAGCAGCCCTAGCAAGGCCCAATTAATTTTCCCGTCTGGCGTCTGTGCGCCGGGTGAATTTCTGAGCTCCTGGAGGGAGGGGACAGAGCGAGCTGGGGACAGGCCAGCCTGAGGACAAGGTCGTGGGCTGGCGGGGGCATTCTGGACCCCCGTCCTAGGAGCACTGTTCAGGGAGTCCCAGATTCTGAACCCCATGCTCTTGTCTGGAGTGTAGAACAGGACATGACTCTAAATCCTGAGGCTAGGGCAGGATTTGCGATTTTTAATTAGGATAAAAGTGGGAGTTTTCCTGCAGAGACATTTGAGCGAAAAACACAAAGGAAGTGAAAGAGGGAGGAAGAGCTTGCCGGCAGCCGGAGCATCCAGTGCAAAGGTCCTGGGGCAGGACCCTGCTAGCAGGTTGGAGGACCTCCAGGAGGCACGGGTGTGGCTGGAGCAGAGAGATGCAGGGGCAGAGAGGGAGGAGGGCAGGGGAGAGACGGAATGGGGGCAGGTCACACAGGGGCTTCTGGGCCTCGGAGAGGACTTCTGCTTTTAACCTTAAGAAGGTGGGCGCCCTGGAGGACTGTGGGCGGAGGAGGGCGGGACAAGGCTCGGGAGCTCACAGGCGCCCTCTGGCGCCTGTGAGGAGAACAATTCAGAGATCCACAGTGAAAAAAAACCCAGCACTACATTCCCCCATTTCGGGGGCCCCACGCTGTAAGCCCAAGACCCCCCCCCCTTCAAAAGGAAAATTAGCGCGTGTGACAGACGGTAAAGCTCTCCTGATGGACTTTCTGGAATAACAGAAATGCTGTGTATCTGTTCTGGCCGATATGGAAGCCATCAGGGTTCTGAGCGGTTAAACGGTGTCTAGGGCAACCTTGGAGCCGCCTTTCAGAATTACCTAACTTTCCCATTATTTTTTAAAAGTTGTCGTCAAGGGGCACCTGCGTGGCTAAGTGTCCGACTCTTGATCTCATCTCAGGTCAGGGGCTCACGGTTACGAGATCAAACTCCGAGTCAGGCTCCAAGCTGGGTGTGGAGCCTTCTTCGGCTTCTCTCTCTCCCTCTGCCCCTCCCCACCTCTTAAAAAATTGTGATAAAGCACATTAAAAATTCACCATCTCAACCATTTGTAGGCGCACAGCCCAGCGGCACCGAGCACACGCACACTGTCGGCAGCCGCCCCCGCCATGCGTCTCCAGAAGTTTCCGTCTCCCTCCGCAGACTGAGACTCTGTCCCCACGAAACACGGACTCCCCGCCCCCGGCCCCCGGCCCCACCCCCAGCTCCCACCGTCCACTCCGTCTCTGCAGCCGGGACTCCTCCGGGGACCTCTTGTGAGTGGGAGTCATGCAGGACGTGTCCTTCTGCGTCTGGCTTAGTTGGATGAGGATGAAGTCCTCAAGTTCATGCACGTTCTAACAGGTGTCGAATTTCCTCCTTTTTAAGGCTAGCAGTCCACTGTGTGGACGGACCACGTTTCTATCCATTCACCTCTCAGCGGACACTTGGATTGTGGTGAACATCCCGCTGTCTACAGCCAGCGTACAGATACACGGGCGAGTGCCTGCTTTCGATTAAATTTGATTTAATTTTTTTAATGTTTATTTATTTATTTTGAGAGAGAAAGAGAGAGAGCAAGATCGGGTTGGGGAGGAACAGAGAGAGAGAGAGAGAGAGAGAGAGAGAGAGAGAGACTCCCAAGCAGGATCCACACTGTCGGCGCAGAGCCTGACGTGGGGGTTGATCCTGGGAACCATGAAATTGTGAACTGAGCTGAAATCAAGAGTCTGATGCTTAACCGACCGAGCCCCCCAGGTGCCCCAAATTTTCTTTAATACTGATGAATTTAAATTTAAAGAGCCACATGTAGCTACTGGCTACTGTACAGGATGGTATGCTTCTAGGATTGAAAGAGAGGGGCGCCTGGGGGGCTCAGTCGGTTAAGTGTCCGGCTTCAGCTCAGGTCATGATCTTGCAGTCTGTGGGTTCGAGCCCCGCGCCAGGCTCTGTGCTGACAGCTCGGAGCCTGGAGCCGGCTTTGAATTCTGTCTCCCTCTCTTTCTCTCTCAAAATAATAAAGATTAAAAAGAATTTTTATTTACTTATTTTTGAGACAGAGAGAGACAACGTGAGCAGGGGAGGATCAGAGAGAGAGGGGCACACAGAATCTGAAGCAGCTCCAGGCTCTGAGCCGTCAGCACAGAGCCTGACGTGGGGCTCGAACCACAAACTGTGAGATCATGACCTGAGCGGAAGCCAGATGCTTCACCAACTGAGCCACCCAGGCGCCCCTAAAAAGAATTTTTAAAAAAGCTTTAGAAGAATTGCAAGAGAACTGAAGATGCCTTATGAGCCCCTACACTTATTAGCAGCCCACACTACAACCTGTTGCCCAGTGCGGACACAGCCCAAGGGCTTTGGAGACAGTGGAATTTTAATTCTCCTCCCAGGAAGGTAGCCTACATCCCACAGGCATGGAGGTGATGGCCACCGTGCCCTTGGCCACCCCTCTCTGGCTGCTGTGGCCCAGCCCTGCCTACAAGAGGCCCCAGCACAGCCGCTCCCCACCCTGTGGCTTTGGGGCTCACCAAGGCCCAAGGAGGTTGAGTGGGAAATCTGTATCTCTTTGTATGTTACCTGAGCTGTAGAAGATCTCAAGGGAAAGGTTAGGTGGTGGTGTATCGGTTAGCTACTGCTGCGTGACAAATTACCTGAAACATAGCAACTTCAATTTTTTTAACGTTTATTTTAGAGAGAGAGAGAGAGAGAGAGAGAGAGAGACAAACAGAGCATGAGTGGGGGAGGAGCAGAGAGAGAGAACACAGGCTCCAAAACAGGCTCTGCGCTGTCAGCACAAAGCCCGACGCGGGGCTTGAACTCCTGGACCGCAAGATCATGACCTAAGCTGAAGTCGGACGCTTAACCGACGGAGCGCCCTGAAACATAGCCAGTTCAAACAACACATTTATGATCTCTGTTTCTGTGGGTGGGGAATCCAGGCATGACCTCGCGGGGTCCCTGCTTCAGGGTCTCACAAGGCTGCAGTTTTGGTGCGGCCAGGACAACAGTGCCGTCGGGGCCGGGTCTGCTTCTCAGCCCCCTCGGGTCTGGCAGGATGGCTTCCTTGCGGCTGTAAGCCTGACGTCCCTTGCCTCCTGCCGACTCTCGGCTGGATGCTGTCCGCAGCTTCTGGAGGCCGCCCTGCTCCTTGCCGCATGGCCCTCTTCACGGGCTGCCCCTACAGGACGCTTGCCAGGAAGTAAGGAAAAGAGCATCAAGCGTGCTCCAAGGCAGAGTCTCCTATAGGGTAACATACGGCGGATGTGACGTCCTAGCACCTCTGCTGTTTCTATTGGTCAGAAGCAGGTCACAAGTCCCACCCACACGCAAGGGGAGGAGTCACGTAAAAGTGTGAACCCCAGGAGCCTGGAGTCATAAGAGACGCCTTAGGATTTGTCTTCAAAGGGAGAGACTGCTCCCAATGGCTCTGGGCCCCGAGGGGTTTCAGGGATGGAAGGAAGGAAAAAAAGAGGAGGAGGGAGAAGCTGAAGGAAAGAGCCATTGGGAATTGGGAGGAAGATGTCACATCCCAACATAGTTTTGCTATTCCGTCTTTTCCCAGCCTTCTGTGGCCAGAGAAGACACAGATCTGAGTTCCTTTGTTCTAGCACTGGTATTCCCCGCCTGGCGTGACATGTGCTGAGCTGGGTGCCCAGGACCTGAGGGGCGGGGGGAGCCCAGAGAAGGTCTGATTCACCCTGGGGGGTCAGGGAGGGTTTCTTAGAGGAGGGAGACACAGAACCCGAAGCAGCTCCAGACTCCGAGCCGTCAGCACAGAGCCCGACACGGGGCTTGAACTCACAAATCATGAGATCGTGACCTGAGCCGAAGTCGGGTGCTCGACTGACTGAGCCCCCCGGGCGTCCCCCAACTCTGAGCCCCCCCTTTATGACCTCAAGACTAACAACAGCGACAACGGCAACAGTGACGTTTGTTGAGCGCTTTCTTGTGCTAAGTACTCCTGTCGATGCTACAGAGACATCAGGGTCAGCCCAAGGTCAAATACAGCCTCTCACCTGTTTTGTTTTTACATTTGTAAATGGTGGGGGAAGAAAAAAATCAAAGAATAACATCTTGAGCCACACAAAATTGATATGAAATTGACATTTCGGGGTCCCTGAATAAAGTTTTATCGGCACACAGCCATACCCGTCTACGTATCATTCACGGCCATGACAGGGTGGCAGAATGGACCGTGTGCCCCGCAGAACAGGGCCTTTCTGGCCCTTTGCAGAAGTCTGGTGGCCCTGCTGTTCGTGTATTAATCTTTATTACAGCTCTGTGAGTGAGATGCCATTGCTCTCTGGTTTCTGCACGCAGGGAAACTGAGGCACGAGGGCTACGTGTCTTGGCTGCGGTCTCAGTGGATGCGCGGCCAAGCACGGCTTCCACCCCAGGTCTGTCTGTAAGGCGCTCTCCGCTCGGCACTCAGGGCTGGGGGCGTCCGGCTCTAGCTCTCTGTCCCCACCCCCCACCCCACCCCACCCCACCCCCTAGCTGGGGAGGAAGTGGGTGGGCACCAAATGCCCAAGACGAGCTGCCTCCGGACCATCCGGGAAGGCAGCCAATTAAGAGCGAATCAATTAAGCAAACTGCATGCGGCTTCTGCCCTGTTTTTCTGACCTCGGCCGAGGGGCTCCGTTCTGAACGCAGCCAGAAGTCGGTTCGAGCAAATGCATTTGTGGGCAGGCCTGGGAGGGGCTGCAGGTCAGCAGTCTCTCTGGGGATCTCAGACCCGGCCCCCTGGGAGCCTGGGCATTGGATCCTATAATCAGATCCCCCCCTTAGGGAAGGGGGCACCGCGCGGGGGGGCACTGGGAGCCGAAAGCGTCTTTTGCAAAAGCTGAGCTGCTCGCGGGAACTGGCCGCGTGACGGAGCGGGAGGAGGACTGTAATTTGCTCATTTTACCTGTCAGTCAAGTAATGAAGTTTGCTGTTTCTTTGTCACATGCCGCTGGAGAGATGTGACCCCTGGAAATGGAGTGTTACACTGCAGGTCCTTCCCGAGGCGCCGGGGGTGGGGGTGGGGTAAGCGGGGGGAGCGGGCTCAGTCAGTTAACCGTCCGGCTTCAGCTCAGGTCATGATCTCCCTGTTTGTGAGTTTGAGCCCCGCCTCGGGCTCTGTGCTGACTTCTCCTCGGAGCCTGGAGCCGCCTTCAGATCCTGTGTCTCTCTCTGCCCCTCCTCGGATCGCACTCTGTTTCTCTCTGTGTCTCTCTCTCTGTGTCTGTCTCAAAAATAAATACACATTAAAAAAGTAAAAACAGTGCAGGCGCTTCCTGCTGAGCACAAAGCTGGGCTGATCTGAGGGCATCACTGTTTCAGGCATCTTCCTGGAGCCTGAGAACAGAGCAATGCAGAGAAAGCCGAGAAGAGACACAGAGAGACATGAGCGCCTGGATCCAGCCACGCCTGAAACTCACGTACACCTGGACTTGTCACCTACAACCTGGGGTTTTACGCGTTCGGTTATGTGTGCTAACACCGGATGCTCTCGCCAAGCATTTCCTGACCTTCCACTTCTAGGATCTGGAAGCTGACATTATCGTCTGACAAATTTCATTCAACCTCTTCCCAAACCCCGAGAGGGAGAACATTCTTCCCTGCCCCCCTGATGTCAGCCCCAGCCGTGTGACTTGCTTTGGCCAAGGCAATGCGAGCAGAAGTGACAGTGTGACAATTCTGAGCCTGGGCCCTAGGGGGCACCGTGTGCTTCTTCACGCCCTCCCCGTTCCTGCCTTTGGCCATGAGACAGAATCGCCTTGAGAAGCCACTAATCCAAGGAAGATCAGAAGCGCACCAACCAGATCAGGACTCAAGTCGAGGGTTAGAACGGGGTCCAGCTGGCCTGAGGATGTGAGGATGAAGCAAGTGTTTGCTGTTGTGCCAGAGATTCGTGGTGGATGCTCGTCACGCAGCCGTAGCTGACTGTTGCGTGAGCCTGCGTATCCGGCGTCTGAGACCGGCTGGGCCGGTGGGGCTGGACGGCTTGTTCCGGCATACCCAATGGGAAATGACCTGTGTCACTTCAGAACCTTTACTGCCACATAGAGACCCCCCCAGAGCTCTTCCTGTGTGCCGCAGAGACCACGATTTTCTTTTTTTTAATAAAAAATTTTTTTTCTAGTTTTATTTGAGAGAGATAGCAAGCAGGGGAGGGACAGACAGGGAGACAGAATCCCAAGCAGGCTCCACACTGGGGACACAGAGTTCGATGTGGGGCCTGAACCCACGAACGGTGAGATCATGACCTGAGCTGAAGTCAAGAGTCAGATGCTTAACCGACGAGCCACCCAGGTGCCCCAATTTTCTTTTTTTTTAATAAAAATGTTTAAGGCTTATTTATTTTACTTTGTGAGAGAGTGTGTGAGTGGTGGAGGAGAAGACACAGAGAGAGAGAGAGAGAGAGAGACTCCCAAGCAGGCTCCACACTGTCAGCACAGAGCCCAACACGAGGCTCGAACCCACGAACCATGAGATCGTGACCTGAACCGAAATCAAGTCGGATGCCTAACCGACTGAGCCCCCTGGCGCCCCCAAACCAACAATTTCCCGGAGCCTGCTCCCCGAGCCGGGGTCCTGGATCCGGTGACCCGGGGCAGGTCCCCGGCCGGCGGAGAGCACAGCACCTGTGCCGTGTGAGCGGGAGATCACCCCGGGGTGTTATCACGTTCTGGGCGCGGCGCTGTGGATGCGCCAGGCCCGCCCTGGCCTGGGAGGGACCGACGTTTGGGACAGGTTGGGCAGAAGGAGGTGACGCAGATTTCGGGTCAAGAGCAGACTTCCCACCCTAGGAGGGGCGTTTTCCCAGCCTTTGCTATATTCGGGTGCTCTGCTCAGCAGGGTCCCTGCGTGACCGCACTTTACCCGCCCACCCACGCGGGGGGTGACAGCTGGTGCCAGTTTACGCGCCAAGACGTTAGGCTGGGGAGGGGCCGTCACTGGCTCGAGGCCACCCGGCCAGGAGGCGGCGGAGTCAGCACTGGCCCCCACGACCTGTCGGACCTGTCCACACAGGCCCTGGAGTTGCTCAGACCTGCCTGGGAATTTATACATATGTTCTCTTAAAAATATTTTTAATGTTTATCTATTGTTTTTTGAGAGAGAGAGAGAGAGAGAGAGAGTGTGTGTGTGTGTGTGTGTGTCTGTGAGAGAGAGAGAGAGAGAGAGAGAGAGAGCAGGGGAGGGTCAGAGAGAGAGGGAGACCCAGAATCCGAAGCAGGCTCCAGGCTCTGAGCTGTCAGCACAGAGCCCGACGCGGGGCTCAAACCCACGATCCGTGAGATCATGACCTGAGCCGAAGCCGGACGCTCAACCACCTGAGCCCCCGGGGCGCCCAGTCCACTTGTTGGAATTTAAATCAGCCAAACTACCTTCCCCAGGGCGGAGGCCTCATGGAATCCCTGCCCAGTGCTTCCAGTTCTTTCTGGGAGCTCACGGGGGCGGGGGGTGGGGGGGACCTCCTACCCCACCTCCACACCCAGAACCCCGTCCTCAGGGAGAGTCTGAAGTAAGTGCCTTGTCATCATGTGACGTGACGTCCCCAGGCTGTGTCTGCGGATGTCCCCACACGCGGGCCCTCGGGGGCAGGGCGGGCTCCAGGATTCGGGGGCCCCTGGCAGAGTCCCGAAAACACCATCTTTCCGCTGTCCCGTCTCCCCGGCTCCGCTCGCCTTTGGAACCTGGCCTCCCACGCCCCCGTGGACGGCTACAGCCCAGGGACTCTGGGATGTCACCGCACAGAAAATCCGCCTCTGTTCCGCTTCCCGCAGAGGAAGAGACGGCCCTGGGGGGGAAGACGACACGACCCCCGCCCCCCCGGGTCGCAGGGGTGTTCCGACGTGGCGACGGCGCGCCTCCAGAGCGGGACCCGCGGGGTCGTTGACGCGTGGCTGCGTCTCTGCTGGACCCGGGGGGCAGAAGTCACTTGTCTGGGTCCCTGCAGTGTCCCAGCCCGTCTCGCCTTATCCCCCCCTGCAGGCACCAGCTCTCCGCATGTTTCCAAGGGGAAACCGAGGCTCCTCAAGGGATAGTGACTCGGCCAAGGCCGCCCAGACACGCCCGACCCCCGGCCTGAGGCCTGCCTCCGGGCCCTGCCTGCGGCTCCAACGTCCCCCCACCCGTCCCCAGGACCTGCCTGGCGAAAACCCAATCACGGCCGCCTGAACGTCGACGTCGTCGGAATGGCTGCCGAGCCCTTGACTCGGGGTAATTAAGAGCGTTTTGGGACGCCTTGCTTGATTAAAAGCAGATCATCCGTCCAGAATGAAAATTCAGAAGGCAAATTGCTTTTGTTGCCTTCACGATGCTATTTTAAACCCATGAGGCTCCCGAGCTAATAAAGGCCCGTCACTCGGGCTGTCGCCTGCTCAGGCCCCATTTGCATGGCTCCCCGACGCGGCACCCACACCCGGAGGGACCCTGTGGGGGCCTCAGACCTCAGCGTCGCCCCCAACCTGCTCCCGTTCCCAGGGGCCCCCTGATGTTTGCCTGGACCCCAGCTGACCCGCCTGCCCGCGCACAGACCCCACCCTGGCCTCCGGTCCGGCCTCGCCTCCTCCCTGGCCTCCCCGCCTCCAGTCCTGAGCCTTCCCGTGCCCCGCTCCCCAAAGAACTCCTAAAATCTGACCGGCATTTCCACCCAGCTCGCCAGACTCCATGCGGAAGCACCTCCCTGACCTCCAGGCTCCGGGGTCCGCTCCGGGCGCTCTGGCTGCCTTCCTGTCCCCCCCCCCCCGCCCCGTTACGGCTCTTAGCGCCCCTGAGGTAACTGCCCAGTCACGTGTCCCTCTGCTGCCCCCACCCAGACTGTGAGCTCTCCCGCACCGCAGGTGTCCCCAGTGCCAGAACAGAGCACGTCAGTCACCGAGGAGGTAAAGACTGAATGAATGAATGAATGGGTTGCTGTGCTGGGCGGGGAGGAGCCCGGACCCGAGGATCTCAGGCGTCAGGCTCTAAAGCTCGCAGGACCAGACCCCCCACTCCTACGACTTTGTCCCCTCCCGTCCCCAGCCTGTGACAGGGACCTTCATCAGAGCCTGGGCTGCCCCGCAGTCCCCGCAAGGGCGGGGTGTGGGGCAGAAACCGCACCCTGGGCGGCTGAGCCTGCCTCCGGGATGGGGAGGCTCATAGGCAGTGGCGGGGCAGGGGTTGGGGGGGAAGGTCATCTGTCCCCCACCTCCACCCCTCAGGGGACATTTGTAGGTGTCACGACAGGGTTGAGGGAGCTCCGGGCATCAAGTGGGTGGGGAGCCAGAGATGCTGCCGGGACCCCCGACAGTGGCCCCTCCCCCCACAGAGAATGACCCACCCCAGGTCAGCAGGGCTGAGGAGGGGTGGGGGGCCCCTGATGCGAGCTGATGTTTAGGGACCCTGACCCTGCGCCAGGCTTTTCCAGGGGCTTTTCTGTTTTAACCCCTGTGAGGTGGGCTCCAGCAGCCGCCCATTTTCCAGGTACGGAAAACCAAGGCCCAGAGCCGCAAAGTCATGAAGGTCACACAGTCAGTTAGAAGGTCAGCCGTGCAAGGGCAAAGAGGGTGGCCTCTGTCGTCTTGTCTTGGCTGCCAGTCCCCAGGGGCTGGTGCAGGGCAGGTGCTGGGGACACGCGGATGCGAACGAAGCCAGGATGCCATCCCAGCCGCGTCATCCTTTGGCATCGGTGGCTGTTCTGACTGGGGAGCCTCCCTTCTGCCTCACCCCTACCCCCAGCCTCCCCTCCCCCGCCCCTGCCAGCTGAGCCCCGTGGGCTCCAGGAGGCCCAGGCAGGAGCTTAACCGCCTTATTGTGGCCCCTGGAAAGGGGGCGGGTGCTGGCAGCTCCGCGGCCTTTGTGCCGAAGCCCAAGGACCCAAGGACCCTCTGCACCAACGAACGGGCTCCTTTCAGTGCAGGCCCCGCGTTCCCCCTTGGCTGCCACATTCTCGCCTGAAAATCCCTCATTCGGCTCGGGCGGCCCGAATGCGCGTCTTTGTTCCTCTTCTCTCGGCGCTGCCTGGTTAATCGCTTCCCCGGAGCTGGGGAGGGGTGGGGGGTGGCGAGCATAAATAAACACGGACGGAAAATAAAAGAGCTGCTCCCAGCTCCGGGCGGCGGCTCGGGAAGGGGATTTGCGCCTGGCTCTCAGATACTGACAAAGAGGGGGTGCGGCGCGGGCAGGGGTGGGGGCGCGGGGGCGGCGGAGAACGGATTCATCCGGCCTGTCCTGCCAGGCGTCCGTGGCCCGGTGCCTGGGAGATGCCGGCGTCGCCCCCGGGCTGGTGGCGGGCGTCAGGCCGCGGTGGGACGGGGGTTCTGGAAGCAGAGCCCACCAGGCGCCAGTCCCCTCCCGTGTCCTCTCTCTCTCTCTGTGACTGCTGTGTGACCTGGAACCATCCGCCTGCCCTCTCTGTGCCTTGCCGGCAATCAGCCCTTTCTGCTCCCACCTTGGAGGGCGGAGCTATCTGGGGGTGCTCAAAGCTCTGAGATGGGGGGGTGCAGACGGCTGTCCGGGGTACCGAGGACCCGAGGGCCGTTCCGGGGAGGCCTGCGTCCCCGGACCTTCTCTGTCATAATCGTGTGTGTTGACTCGTTCAGCTTTTCAGGCCAGAAGATCAGCTGAGCTGCTGTGGGTGCGGGCTCGGTGCTGGGCGCCGGGGACCCCGCAGGGGCAGAAGGTCCCGGACTAGCCTGGGGCGGGGCTCCCAGTGGTCACGTGACAGGCGGGTCCGCCCCGGACGCGACCACGCACCCAGAGTGGGGGCTGCGCTGCCTGAGCTTCAAGGCCAAGGCCACACTAGAGAAACACCGCAGCTTAGTTACCGCATCCTTATTATTTTTTAAGATTTTATTTATTTTGAGAGAGAGAGAGAGAGCGCGCGACCCCGGGCAGGGCAGAGGCAGGAGAGAGGGAGACAGAGCCCCAGGCCGGCTCCACGCTGTCCGAACAGAGCCCGGCGCCGGGCGCGAACCGCCAACCGTGAGATCCTGACCTGGGCCCACGCGGGACGCTCCGCCTGCCGAGCCCCCAGGCGCCCCTGGCTTGCAGGTTCTGGAAAGTACGAAGTCCAAGAGTCTGCTGGGCCGGAACCCTGGTGGGGGCGGGGCTGGTTCGGCCGGGGAGGGGGCCCCACGGAGACCCCGCGCCCGCGGTGTCCGGCTCCCCGAGGCCACACGGCCCTTCCTCTCTCCAGCCTCCGCTTCCGTCCGCTGACCCTCCTGCCCCGCTGTCACCGGCCGGCTGCGCGATCTGGGACACCCCCATTTGAAAATCCTTAGCTCGATCCCATATCAGAGGTTCCCACCTGCAAGCCCGGCCTCTGAGGGATCATGGCCCAGAGGGAGTCCGAATAGAGGGATTCTGGGCAAACGCTCGGCGTCAGGGGGCCTCAGTGTCCCCATCCGTAAAATGGGCATCAGTCGTACCCTTTGACTCTTAGCATTGTTGAAAAGTTTCCCACCACCATTTAACACCAAATAGTCAGCAGCAAGCAAGACACACGTGCTCCCGTACCCACGGGCAGGACGATGGACATGAAGTTTGGGGTGACACTGGGGACAGTGGTATGGTGGAGTGACACGGGGTCAGGGAGGCTCTCTCTGAAGGGGGGAAGCTGTGAGCAGACAGTCACATGGAGAAACACGGGGAAAGGTGATCCAGGAAGGGGGGATAGCAAGTGCAAAGGCCCTGAGGCAGGTCCTTACCTAGTGTCTTTGGGGACCAAAGAGGAGACAGGAGAAATTGGCCTGGGCGGGACTAGCTCCGGGCAAAGACCAGTCTAGAGGAAAGCCAGGGAGCAGCCCCAGGGCAGCTGAGTGGACTGAATGGAGGGGCGAGGCAAGCTCCCTGAGCTCCCACAGTCAGTCTCTACTTTGCCCCAGGGCCCTGGGGCAAGCCTTTTAGAGGGTTGTAAGCAGAAGGACCTCCCAGAGGTAGACACCAGCCTGAGGTTTAAGAGCCAGCCTGCCCACCTTTGTTTGAATCCTGGCTCTGCCACTCTCCTGCTGTGTGACCTTGGGCAAGTCACCGCCCCTCTCTGGGCCTCCTTTCCCCCATCTGTAAAATGGGGATAATGGTGGTATCGTTCACAGACCTGCATGAGGAAGACATGAGGACACTCATGACCCGCTCTGGGCTCGGGGCACAGGAAAGCAGCTGCCCCGGGCTCACGCACTTCTGGCAAAACTCGCCCCTAAACGCGCTGCACCCCTCCTCTCCCGCCCCCTCTGCCTGTTACTCTCTTTGATGTTCCACATGCCCGTGTTCCTGGCTGCGGGGTCTTGTGTCGTCAGGAAATGAACGGGCCACCGCGCCCCAGGATCCGCTCACGACCGGGCAGGAGGGGGGCGCAGGGGAGGCGCGGGGGGAGCACGGAAGCCCCAGCGGGAAGGGCAGAATTAACCAGACTGCAGGTCCTTTTAGTAACACACACGCTTGTTCAGTCCCTTGGAGCCACGGAAGGAGGCGGGTCTGTTGGGATTTAGTTTCTTCTGCTGCTGAAGGAAGTGCGGACTCCAGTCCTGCTGGGGCAGCCGGTTCTGGGTTCAAGCCGGAGAAACGCGCTCTGTGGACATGGGGGGGGGGTGGCGGGATCATCAACCCAAATCCCGGGGCTTCGCTCCCCGCAGACGCTTCCTTGCTCTTCCGTCCCGCCCACAGGCTCTGGTCCCTCTAATGTCCCCTCCAGCCCTGCCCCGGGTCCTGCAGGGACACAGACGCTTGGTCCCATGGAACTGAGTGCTGCAGGGGCCGGGGAGCAGACCCCGTGCTGTCTCTCCGGTGGGTGTTCCTTCCAGTAGATATTTAGTGAGCGCCTGCTGTGTGCTTGAGCCCCAGAAGAGACTGAGACGGATTTTTTTCAAAATGCTTGCCCTTGTGTAAGGACAGGGACAGGCTGGAAAATAGGGGGATGGGGGTAATTTGGGAGGTAGGTGCACAGGGTAAGGGGGCCTGACCCAGTAAGGGAAGGAAGGCATCACAGAAGGCTTCCTGGAGGAGGTGAGTCTGAGCAAAGACCTGAAGGATGTGTTAGGAGGAACCAAGAGAGGGGATTTTAGGGGCTGCAGCCAAGTCCCGGAGGGGAGCCCATCACTGCCTCGGGTGATTGGAGGGTGCATGCGGGGTGCAGGGGGACCAGGGAGGAACGCAGGTGGGGGCCCCGGTGGAGGCAGCACCGTGGGGCAGACAGGAGACTGATGGCTTGGGTAGAACCTGGGGACAGACAGGCGTGAGAGACGGGCCAACATCCAGGTCTCCAGTGTGGCCACCTCGGAGACGGGAACCCATGAGGAGAGACGGAGGCCAGGTTGGGGCCTGAGGATGGAGGCCCCGGGGGGCATCCCGGGGAGAAAGCAGCCCAGGGGCGCGGCTGGCCCTGCAGGTGGGGGGCTGGGCCGAACCCCGGCCTTCATGTCTGCCTGGAACACGCTTTCCCCCAAACCTCCACCCAACTGACACTCTCTTCTCCTTCCACCTCTGGGCCTGGAGGACGCCTCCACCAGGAAGACCCCCTGGGATCCCCCCCCCCCCCCCGCCGCCTGCTCACGGTGAGCCCCTGAGGGCGGGGCCGCGCCCACCTCAGTCCCGCTGTGTCCCCAGCACCCAGGCAGCACCCTGGACGGGTCTGGGCCAGCAGCGGTGTGCCTGGCTTGGTCACCAGGCCGCGCCCAGCGCCCGGCCGGCCCCCGCACTCCGCGGAGCCCTTGGGGTGAGTCCTGGCCGGGCTCCCAGCCCGTGCGCCTCAGGCGTCTCAGATGCGAGGGTGACCGCAGTCATTTGCCGCCCACCAGGGCCCCGGAGGAGAGCGAACCTGAGGACGCGACCGAGCCCTGGGACAGAGGAGGTTCCCAGGTTCACCCTGAGTAAGTCAAGGTGCCCCAAAGGCGGGACCCATCCTTCCACGGACAGGCAGGAGCTGAGCGCCGCCTGTGTGCCAGGAAATGTCCCCTAGGCACCGTGGACGGGTGGCGGCCACGACAGCCTCACTGCCAGCCTCGTGCGGTCCCGTCGGAGAGCCGGGTAAGGGACGCGTAAGCAAGTGCACGGACGAGGAAATGTCAGACGATGGTGAGTTCAGGGTAAAAAAACAATAGGATGATGAAGTCGAGAAACCCACGAAATCAGGGAGGGCCTCCCGGAGGAGGTGATGTTGGCACTAAGAGAGTTGAGGGTTGAGATTGGAACCAGCCGTGTGGATATCGGGGCAGAGGGCATGGCGTGTGCAAAGGTCCGGGGGCAACGCCATGCCTGGCGTGTTGGAAGAACAGAGAGGCGGCCCGTGTGGCGAGAGCAGCGTGGGCTTCGGGGCGAGGGGAGGGGGAGGGGCAGCTGGCACAGGGCCTTGTGAGCTGCCCGGAGGATGTGGGCTTCTACCCCGAGGGACGTGGGTGTCCTGGTGGGTCTCCAGAAACAGCTGTCCCTCCTGGGTCTGTGACTGTCACATGTAACCTCATATGAACAGAACCTTGAAGTTGGCCTTTAAGGGTCGGGGGAGGGGAAGATGACCCTCACCTCCACGTGGCCCTGGGCAGACCCCAGCGCCCCCTCTTGACCAAGCCCCTGCCTCGCCCTAGGCCTCAGCTTGGCTGCCCCATCCCCCACAGGATGACCCTGCTGTCCCCCACGCTGTCCCCACCTCTGTCCTTGCTCCTGTCCCCACACATGGCCCCGGACAGAGCTCATGCAGCGCCCCTCCCCCTTCCGTCCCCGCATCCGCTGGGCCAGGGGATGGCGCTGGGAGAGAAGCCACCGTCCCCAGGGCCCCCCCCCCACAGTTTCTGGACCCCTGGAGGGACAAGGTCATGACCACAAAGAGAAACACAGTGACTGTCCCAGCCGGCCGTTGGGGAATTCCTCTATTCACTCAGCAAACACTGGCCTGGTGTCCACTTTGAGTCAGTCTGAACCAGGCCGAGCCCCAACTCCGGCGGGACCCTGGCTCCAGGCTGCCCCACCCGGGGACTCGGTTTTCACGTCCATCCCTGCAACTGACGAGGCCCCTCCCAGCCCCACCGCCTGGAAGTCCTAACCCTGAGCAAGTCTCACTATTGGGCCTGGGGCCACAGAGTCGGTGGGAAGAGCAGGAGTCCTGCCCCGACTTCGCCCCTCAGAGCTCCCAGGACTGGCGGTTTCCAGGAGCCCCGCCAGGTCCTGGAGGTTTCCAGGGACCCCAGCAGCCATGAGCCAGTTAGGGTTAAGGCCTCAGCAGCGGCTGAAACTCCAGCTCTAGTCTGGGAGGCCCTGCCGGGAGCTCCATCTCCTGCCCAGCGGGGGCCACATTAGCCGCTCAAAACCCATTCTGGGAAATTAGAGCAGAGGCCTCCGCCACAATCACGGGTCATTCTCATCTCCGGTTCCCAGGCTCCCCTGCAGGGATGAGAGCCCGGCAGCCGGTCTTAGGGGGGATGTGCGAGGACTGGGGGGGTCCCAGCCGGCCGGCTCCGGGCCTGAGGCCTTCTCCAAGCAAGTCAGAGAAAGGAAAGTGGAATCATTGAAGGATCGAAGGGGGTCCGTTCTCTGCTCCGACACCCTCCATGGCTCCCAGCTGCCGAAGGCTTCGGTCCAGGGAGAAGCTTGCTCTGCCAGCCCCCCATCTTTCTTCCCAGAGAGTGTGTGGGTTTCCTGAATGTCCCCCGGCCTCGGCAGCCCATGAGGCAAAGTGGGGCCAGGTCTCCATTTATTTCAGGAGGGCGAACTTCAAGAGCGGCTTGATCCAGCATTCCAGCCGGTCCGCCAGAGTCAAAGTTCACTCTCTTCTGAGATCCAATCCAGCCTCTTCCCCAAACTCCCCAAGTTTCCCCCCCACCCCAGGGTTTTGCTCACGCCTGGCAGGCCAGTCCCCCCCGCCCCCAGCGACTCCCTCCCCCTAAATCCTTGGCAGAAATGTCATGTCCAAAGACAGCACAGCCGTGGAGTCGCTGGAAAGGGAGGTCAGGAAGTTGTCTGCTACCCGGGCCCACTCTTGTCTGCCCTTCTCTGGGCCTCGGTGTCCCAGGCTGAGAATCAGAGGACGTGGGTCCAGGATCCTTAGGACCTCAGCCGACGTCAGCATGGCGTCCTGTGAGCCAGGCCGGTGAGCAAGGCGCAAGCCAGATCCCCTGGTCTGTGACGAGGTGGGATCAAGTCCTCAGCCCCCGCGTGAAGCGGGCACCAGGGCTAACCCCCTTCACGCCTCGAGAGGCTGGGGATCAGAGACGTCCGTCCTCTTGCAGAAGGTCACACCGCGGTGGGCGGTGGAGCTGGGACGTGACGGTGCGTCCCGTTCCAGACCCCCCTGGCGGCAGCGTCTTTGGGTCTCCTGGCCAAGATTTCTGGGTTCAAATCTTTAAATTCGGGCAACCAGGATAGGGGTAGGAGGCGTTTTCTCGCGTGAATGCATCCCCAGTTCTGTAAAGGAGTCAGGGGACTCAGTTTACCGCCTGGGGAGTGCCCCTCCCCCCGCAGGCTCCCCCACGAGGCACTGTCGCCTCACGGAAAACTCGGGCTCAGCAGGCAGAAGTCATCTTCCCAAGCTCAGCAGCCGGCCAGGGCCGTGGAGGCTTTAGTCAGGCGGGACGAGCTGGCGGCATGGCGACAAGTGACCCTATGGAGCCAGCCCCCTGGCGGCCATGACCTTGTGAGGGTCTCCTGCACTGAGGCAAGGCTGCCTCCCCGGGTATCGGCGGAATCCAGCGGAAACATCAGGGACTCATAAAAGACACTGCAACTTCTTTGCTGCTCTTTCTCTCTCGCATCAACCGCGCAGGGGTGAGGGGTGGGGGGAGCTAGCCGCCATGTTGTCAGGAAGCCCGAGCAGAGCCAGGAGGCTGCGCGTGTGGTGCGGAGCTGAGGCCTCCTGCCCGTGGCCGCGTGAGGAAGCCCCCTTCCCACCAGCCCCCCAGGCCCCCGTCGGGCCTTCGGATGAGGCAGCCCCAGCCGACAGCCTGGCTGTGACCTCGGGACTGGCCCCAGGGCAGAGCTTCCCGGCTACGTGACCCCCGAACTCCTGACCCGCAAAACCATGAGCAGCAGCGACACAGAATTATTTGGAGCCAGTGCATGTTCAGGTGACCCAGATGGCAGTAGTAACGAGGGCCAATCCCCGGTTCTTAGTGGCTTTGAAACAGCGAAGGTTCAGGGGCGCCTGAGTGGCTCGGTCGGGTAAGCGCCCGACTCTTGATTTCAGTTCGGGTCGTGATCTCACGGTTGTGAGATCGCGCCCCGCGTCAGACTCTGTGCTGAGCACGGAGCCTGCTTGGGATTCTCTCTCTCTCTCTCTCTCTCCCTCCCTCTCTCTCTCTCTCTCTCTCTCTCTCTCTCCCTCCAGCGGCCACACCCTTCTCCTGCTCCCTGGATCTTGAGGTAGTGAGGACTCCCCGGTGCGCTGGCCTGCAGAGTAGGGAGGACTCCGCAGTGGGACCAGCCTGGGTGTCGCAACATCCGTTAGGAATTTATCTTTGTCTTACCACCTTCTAGAAATAGAATCTTTGGGGCGCCTGGGTGGCTCGGTCAGTTATACGTCCGACTTCAGGTCATGAGCTCACGGTTTGTGGGTTTGAGCCCCGTGTCAGGCTTCATGCTGACAGCTTGGAGCCTGGAGCCTGCTTTGGATTCTGTGTCTCCCTTTCTTTCTGCCCTTCTCCACTCACCCTCTCTCTCTCTCTCTCTCAAAAATAAATAAATATTTAGGGGTGCCTGGGTGGCTCAGTCAGTTGAGTGTCCGACTTCAGCTCAGGTCATGATCTCACGGTCTGTGGGTTCGAGCCACACGTCGGGCTCTGTGCTGACAGCTCAGAGCCTGGAGCTGCTTCGGATTCTGTGTCTCCCTCTCTCTCTGCCCCTCCCCCATTCGCACTCTGTCTCTCAAAAATTAAAAAAAAACATTAAAAAAATAAAAATAAATAAAGATCAACTTAAAAAATAATAAATAAATATTTAAATGTTTACTTATTTATTATTTTGGAGAGAGGGTGTGTGTGAGCATGAGCGGGGGAGCGACAGAGAGAGAAGGAGACAATCCAAAGCAGGCTCCAGACTGTCAGCACAGAGCCTGACGCGGGGCTCAAACCTTTGAACTGTGAGATCATGACATGAGCCAAAGTTGGACGCTCATCCGACTGAGGCGCCCAGGTGCCCCCAAAATAAACAGATCTTTAAAAAAATAGAAATAGTACCTTTATTCAACTCGCCCCCAATTATTCAAATCCCAGTGGGCCAGTCCTCCCCCCATCCCGGGACCCCTCTGGCTTCCTCCTTAGTGCTCCCAGACTCTCCCCAAAGTCCTCCCTCCGCTCCCACGTTACAAAGAGCCTGGTGAACCCAAGCCGAACTGGGGGGGTGGGGGGACTTGTCTGCTAGTAGAAGTTCGCACAACCTGCTAGACATCGACTCCGCTGGGCTCCACGCTCCGTGCTGTCCCCGTGTCACTGTCATTTAACCACCATGGTGCCCTTGCCAACCCCATTTTACAGATGAGTAAACTGAGGCTCAACAAGGTCAAAGTAGCTTGCCCATAGAAGGAGGAAGTCCCAGAGCCAGGCGTTATAGGTTGAATTGTGTCCCCTCCAGAAAGGTCTGCCGAGGTCCTAACACCCCATGGCCGTGAACATGGCCTCATTTGGAAATGCAGTCACGGAAACTGTAACTGGGTGAAGACGAGGTCGTTAGGGGTGGGCCCAAGTTCAGGGTGGGTGGGGTCCTTGCGAGAAGGCGGAGGCTGAGGCCTGGCCCACACCCAGTGAGGACAGTGTCACGTGAAGATTCACAGGGAAGACGCCCGGGGGAGGGTGGGGACCGGGACGGAGGTCGGCTTCCGCACGCCAAGGATGCCTGGGGCCACCAGAAGCTGCAAGAGGCCAGAAGCCTCTTCCTCAGGAGACTCTGGAGGGAGCAAGGCCCTGCCAACACCCTGATTTCAGACTTGCGGCTTCCAGAGCTGCGGGAGAATGCATGCGTGTTGT